>JAWNPC010000101.1:0-13943 GCA_035045365.1 Drosophila leonis
GTTACGGAATACAAGGCAATGCTGTGCTGACGTTACTCATCTGGTGACTTCCAACAGCAATCCTTGTCCCTGGTAATTCAAGCGGACACACAGCTTCCACGATCGGCCCCACTGATGTTAACGATTGGGCAACCGGCCAACCGTGAACTAATGCGTGCAGCGAGGTTTTAGACGAATAGAAAGATGGAACCAGTGGAGTGACATCTTTGACCGACCACGGACTACGTAAGAAAAATTAACTGTATTTTGAATTGATGACACCTTGGCTGACAGTTGCAGTGTACCAGGACCTCAGTACTCACGAGTGACATCGTGTGGAAATGGTCCTAGGACAATGCTGCAACTGCCCCCGTCCCGTTAAACCTCTGGCAGGCCTCCAAGTACGTTCGAAGCTCGTCGCCAATTGTATTTTTGGCGGTACAGGTTTAAGTTGATATAGATCCTTCATCTGTGCAAGATCCTGGCTCTGGAACGTTGGCTACCATAAGAGACCAGTGTCAACCCTCGCATGGCCTCCCTGCTATGCATAGACAACCATGAGGATCGTTTTGAGTGACTGTACATCCGAGCTAAGATAGCGGCTTGGAGTCGGGACCCAACAGTATGGAATTTAAAAAAAAAAACCCCAAAAACACAAATGAAAACTGTGGAACTCCACAAGACGAAAGTGACCCCCGATTCACTGACCCGAGGCTGGGCTTTGGCAAAAGCTCTAGACTCCAGAGAAGCCCGGTAGCACCGGCATCAAGAAGCGTGGAGGAAACTCCAAAAACCACCATGGCGGAGACGGATGCTCCAAGCACGCAGGCAGCGCTGGCAATGTCGCCAAGGCAGGAATACATCGTGAAACTCCGCGCTGAAGAAGAGGATGCCATCCTGAAATGTCGCCAGGCGCTGCGGCGTATAAAAACTGCTGTAGCAAAGCAGAAAAACATCAGCTTAGATGTTAAAAGTGGCGTATCAGACCTAGACGAACTGTTGGATGTTCTAGGACACTGCAGGAGCTCTTGGAAGAAGCTGGAGGCAGAGGCAAATAAGCAAAAGCTTCTGCCACTAAAAGAAAAAGAGCTAAGGAGCGCGGGAACAGTGGAAACACCCACTATTCAAAAGAGGCAAGCCTCTAGCCCGTTAGAGTCGGAGTCTGGCAAGAAACTTTGCGAAAGACAACCGAATCTGTGGCAAAAGGTCACCAGAAAAAGTGCTCCGAAAAGAAAAACGGAGAAAGCCGCTTCGGTGCCAGTAGAGAAACCGAAAGCAGCAGCTAAAAAACCGAAAAAAGAGACAAAAAAGCCTCCCCAAACAGAAGCAGTCCTCATAAAACCTGAAGAAGGACAAAGCTATGTTGATGTTCTGCGAAGCATACGCAGCACAATCCAAAAGGACGAAAAGGCAAATATAAGAGGCATAAGGAAAACCCGATCAGGGGCACTCCTTGTAGAACTCAACAGAGGGGAAAAAGTACTGCCGGAACTGGTTGAAAAGCTTAAGGCTACCGTCAAAAAAACAGCCACGGTAGCTGAGTTAAAGCCTACAGCGACAGTAGAGATCCGAGATCTCGACTCACTCACTGTAGAGTCGGAGGTGGTAAGGTCCTCGCAAATCCATCAGTGGACTTACGCATAAAAGTTACTGCCCCGAATAGCTGGGAGCAAGTAAGAGCTTTTGTAACCCTAGAAAGCCAACTAGCCAATACGCTGCTCAACTCTGGCAACATGAAAATAGGTTTTGTCAGAGCTAGGCTCAAGATTTGCCAAAGCATCCGGCGATGCTACCGATGTTTCGGGGTAGGTCACCTGCAGACCAACTGCACAGGACCAGACCGAAATGGGGGAGGTATCTGCATTAAATGCGGAGAAGCAGGTCACAAAATGAAAAACTGCAAAAAACCTCCAAAATGCTGCATCTGCACTGATGCAGGACGTACACCTGTCGATCACATGCCGGGATCGCAGAAATGCCCAGGTAATCGACAAGCTAAATGTTGAAGATCCTCCAAGCCAATCTAAACCGTAGCAAAACTGCAGACGCACTGTTGACGCAGATCGTAGCGGAATACGCTATCGACGTAGTGATCATCAGTGAACAATATAAGCAGAAAGAAAACGGAATTTGGCTGGATGACGAAACCAAGACCGCGGCCATATGGCTTCCTAGTGGTGGCGGTGCGGTACTACAAGGAAGTAAAAGAGGAAACTGTTACGTCTACGCACGTTTCAAAGAAGTCGCGGTAGTCAGCTGTTACCTGACACCCAGCGACGACATAAATACTTTTCAAAGTAAGCTGGACGCAATCGAGGATATGCTCGTGGATCGACGGCAGCACTTCATTGTGGCAGGTGATTTTAAAGCACGAGCAGTCGACTGGGGAATGCCCTCGACAAACTCTAGAGGGCGGAAAATTATGGATATGGCCGCTAGGACCGGGCTAGCGGTAGCAAACCGTGGAGATAGAGCTACCTTCACTAGGCCGGGATGCGAAGGTACAATACCAGATATAACCTTTGGATCCGAACACATCGTGGATCGGATCAAGGACTGGAAAATACTTGATGATTTCACTGGCAGTGATCATGAGTATATCTCATACACTTTCCAGAATAATCGGCAATCCCCCTCAGTGGGCCCAGTAAAGGCTTCCCACAGATGGGATATAAACAAACTGGACTCAGAAAAATTACTCTCTGAAATAGACAGGCGAGAGCGACAATTTGACGGTACACTGAGTACAAAAGAATTAGTCGAATACAGCTTGAAAACTATCGAAAGAGCATGTAATGCTTCGATGCCGAAAACGCACAGCAAACATGGGGGCAGACGGCAGGCGTACTGGTGGAACCACGAGATCGCAGAAAAAAGACGAGTATGCATACAGTGCACGCGAAAGCTTACAAGAGCACGGCGCTCTGGAAATTGCATGACAGAAGCGTTAGCAGCTAAGAACGCGAGGAAAGAACTGTCGATTGCTATCACACGCAGTAAACTGGATAAGTGGAAAGAGCTCTGCAAAGACCTTAACAGAGATCCTTGGGGGCTTGGCTACAAAATAGTCATGAAAAAGCTGAGAAACTACGGAGCAGCGCCAAACGTGGATGATGAAGCGATGGATCACATAGTGACAACACTATTTCCAAGACACATCCACGAAACGCAGGAGCGGGCACCAGTAGAGTCTCATTGCTCAGCCCCAAATTTCACCGAGGAGGAGATTAAGGTTGCGGCTCTTTCCCTGAAGAATAAAAAGGCTCCGGGGCCAGACAATATACCGGCGGAAATACTGAAGGTGATAGCAACAGGACGGCCTGCCTTCCTTCTTAGAATGTACAACGCATGTCTAAAGGAAAGGTTATTTCCAGAAGCGTGGAAAGAGCAGAGACTTGTGCTCATCAGCAAAGGAAAAGGCGATCCCAACACACCATCGGCATATCGCCCATTGTGCATGCTAAATACAGCTGGAAAGCTGTTAGAAAAGCTAATAAAACCCAGACTGCTTGCTGCAGTAGAGGCTGCTGGAGGACTTAGTCCCAGACAGCACGGGTTTAGAGCTGGGAAATCCACAATGGGAGCCATCGATGAAGTGGTTCAGGCAGCCAGAGCAACGCAGAGAGGAAATGCGTACTCACGCCCAGTGGTTCTGCTAGTAACGCTTGACGTTAAAAACGCTTTTAATAGCGTAAGGTGGACCGATATGCTTGCTTCCTTGGAGCAACGTTTCAATATACCGAGATATCTGATGCACATGATCAGGAGTTACTTACAGGATCGAGTACTCCTGTACGCTACACAGACGGGTATGAAACGATATAGAGTGACCGGAGGAGCTGCACAGGGGTCGATCCTAGGACCAGACCTGTGGAATATCAGCTACGACGACATTCTTAGACTGGAAATGCCTGAAGATACGTTTCTGATCGGATATGCAGATGACATCGCGGCAGTCATCACGGCCAGAAATACCGTAGAGGCTCAAAAAAGACTTACTCAAGTCATGATCCGCACGCAAACGTGGCTTAGCTCCCGAGGCTTGGAACTTGCTACCCAAAAAACGGAGTTACTTCTGTTCACAGGGAAGCAGATTCCAACCGAAATCGAGATGCGAGTGAGTGGAAACCTGATAAGGACCCAGAAGACAGTGAACTATCTAGGCGTGAGGCTAGACAGCAAACTTACCTTCTGGGGACAGCTTCAGCATGCTACGCGAAAAACAGCGAAAGCAACTGGGTCTCTAAGTAGACTGATGGCAAATGTTGACGGACCGACGGCAGGGAAACGAAGACTGCTAATGGAAACAACTAATGCAATCCTACTGTATGGTAGCGAAGTATGGGCGGACACTTTAAAAGTGGACGTAAGGCGGAAACCGATGTTATCGGTGCAAAGAAGAGCAGCCTTAAGGATCGCTTCGGCGTACCGAACAGTGTCCGGAGCTGCTGTGACCGTGATAGCAGCAGTAATACCGATAGATCTACTTGCGCAAGAGCGCAAGACGATATGGAGTCTCCGGCAAAGTGGAGAGTTTTCAATGCAGGCAGCAAAGACCGTACGTCAGCAGACTATAGCCTCCTGGAAGGCAAAATGGTTATGCGAAAGATACGGGAGATGGACTGCAAAAATCATCCCCGATCTAGAGCAGTGGATAAATAGAAAGCACGGTGAAACGTCTTTTTATCTAACACAAATGCTCTCTGGTCATGGCTACTTTCGAAAGTACCTAAATAAGATGGGGAAAACTGCCGAATCCAGCTGCATTTACTGCGACAATGCAATGGACGACGCAGAACACACTTTCTTTAACTGCGAAAAGTGGTCAGAAGAAAGAACCGAATAGGCAGAAACTGTCGGTGAAGTTAAAGTAGAGACTATAGTACAGCAAATGTGCAACAGCATAGATGCCTGGAAAAGAGTCTGTCACATCGCCGAAAAGGTTCTCCGGCGGAAAAAGTGGGACCTGGACGCAGGAACACAGATGGCAGTGCTCAGCTAGAGCATATACAAGGGCTCCACCTTGAAGGTTAATGCGGGATAGCTCCTGGTTCCAAGGTGGGAGGCAGCCCGAGAAGAGGAGGTTTTTTAGTCGGTAAGCAGTATTGCAGTCCGACACACCAGCCAGAGTGACGACCTGACTGACGGTGCATAAAGCATTTTTACCTACCTCAGCCACACAAAAAAAAAAAAAAAAAACAAGTAAGAAAACTCTAGTCGGGGGTACCCGACTAGGAGATCCCCTGAACCCCGTCCGATCTGCGTTATTAAATATATTCCGTATTTTGTATACATCACAAACTTATACAAAATTTAATTAAATTGCTAATCTTGCACTTTCCCAATCAAAAAGCATTTTTTTTTTAAAGAATATAATATTATTTTTAAAGAGTAATAATAATTTAATAAAAGAAAAAAATAAAAAATTAAGAAAATACGACATAAAAATATTTGACATCGGCGGGGCTCGATCCCAGATCTGCGCGCACGGCACGGCGTGCCCCGCTTCTATCAACACCGCCACTGCACTGCTTAGACAAGCAGTAGCAAATTCGAAACTAAAGGCAGCTAAGAATTATAACAGAATTCACGCAGTCAGCTGTTATTGTTGTGATTCTTAGAACAGACAAGAATGCTCGCATTCGAATGTCTCAATGTATGTGTGCACATGTATAGAAAAAACGAAAACAGGGGTGGGTTTCTGGTCACATGTTGCAATTGACAAAACGTTTTGTTTAATTACTTCTGTGATACTTAATGGATTTCAATGAAATTTTCAGATATGATCTACATATTATATTGAATATTTTGCAGTTGTATAAAATTGCAAACTCATTCACATATTGGCTATATTTGCAACTAACCTTCAATTTGAAAATTTTTGAAAAATTTTGAACCAATATCCAAAATCTAACAAAAACCGAAATTGTATAAAATATAAATGAAACTAAATGCAAAATTTGGAGACTCTAGCTCCAAAGATGTACGAGATATAATTTATTTACTTCATTTCGATAAGGTTTTTAATCGATAACAAAAGAACGGGAATAGTTATCGATTTTCAAAAACAAACTCGATATGCGCGTGCTATACAGGGACTTCCAAAAAAAATTTCAAGTCTCTAGCTCTTATATGTTCTGATATCGACGCGTTCATACATACGGACAGACGGACAGACGGACAGACGGACAGACAGACAGACGGACAGGGCTAAATCGACTCAGCTCGTCTCCCTGATCAAGAATATATATACTTTATGGGGTCTGCCACGCCCCCTTCTGCCTGTTACATACATTTGGCAGCTTAACAAAACCATTATACCCTGATTTCCCATTTTCAATGGGTTCAGGGTATAAAAACAAAAAAAAAAATACCACAAAACCTGGAAACGGACACTGCTCGCCAGAGCGAGCCATTTACCTGGCCACCACTATACACCTTGAAAAAAGAGGAAAATTAATTAAACAAATAGCAGAAGCAAAACTGGAGCACACGCAAATCGAACAGACATACCTGACAAACAGTTCCGGTCTCCAAGCGGGATCTGCTTACGATGTCCAAAACGGCTTGTACTGCTCGATAACTGGAAGAAAAATAAATTTATATAAATAAAAATTGTTCAAGCTGAGTAACAATTGTCTACTACATATACAAATTGTAATTAATTGAATTTTGTCTGACGTCCGTGCTCGGATACAGATGATGAGACATGGTCAGCATTCTCCCTCAGTCAACCTGTAAATAAAGAAAGAAAAGAACAAAAAAAATCGTTAATTAAATGCACACTCAAATATACAAAAAATTCACATACCTCCTCATACTGCTGAATCTAAGCACAGATCTGGCCCTCTAGAAACCTGGAAAAATAATTAAATAAAAATTAAATAAATAAATAAAAATAATTAAATAAATAAATAAATAAAAATAAATAAATAAAAAAAGTAAAATAAATAAACTAAATAATATAAATTATTAAAAACCTTTAAAATAATAAAATAAAAAAGAAGAAAATAAATATAAATAAATAAATATATAAAAAAAATTAATTAATTAAAATAAATAAATAAACATAAACAAATAAATAAATTAAAATAAATAAATATAGAAATATATACAAATAAAAATAAATAAATTAATTAAAATAATAATAATAATAAATAAATAAATAGAAACAAATAAATACAAATAAAAACAAACAAATAACGACTATTACACACACAACTAAAATCAACACAAATTAATACACACATACTTACCGTATCACTGACTCCGGCCCTGGCCTCAACAGCTGAACCTCAGCCAAATAAAACCTGGAAAAAAAGAAAAGCATTCAAATTACATACACAATCAATACAAACACAAACACACATACATACCTGCTCAACTGAGTCCGGTCTGGATCAGTTCATTCACCCCAACAGCTGATCTACAAATACACTTACCTGCACAACTTGAATCAACGGCTGCTGCACTGGCGCTTCCTCAAGCGAATGCCTATGTAGATGACCAGAACCACGGAAAACCTGCAAATAAAATCAAAATTAGAGCAATCAAACAAAATATTAGTATATATCATAGTAAAAATTGTTAATTATAACTCATACTTAACTTTAGCTTAAGATCCTCCTAAGAAGATGACAAGACAACGTCCTTTATCTTCCTCCATCCTAGTACCCTTTTAAATGAAATCTGAAATTATAATATGTAAAAATTGTTAATGTTTACGTTTGACATAGAGCTGTGACAAACGCGATATATTGTGCTGACCGAATATCGGCTGCACTAAGCTAATATGTTAAACTGCCCATTTTGAATAAGTTTTGTTAAATATCTGCCGTTGTCATGTTGACATAAAGGCGTTAATATGAAATTCATGAAGATGCTAATGTTAAGTATCAATGGAATTAATAAAGAACAAGTAAGAACGTTGCAGTCGGGCGCAACCGACTGCGTGATACTCTGTTCCCATAGGGGCTTCTGGCATATTACATTTTAAAGTTTATCTTAATTTGTTAAAGTCGCCGCTCGAATTAGCTTCTGACTCAAAATAACCATATATTTATTAAAATTCTAAAAATATATATATGTAAATGAGTAAAACTTTTATAAATTATGGCTCGCTTCAATCGTTTGTATGAATATGATGATTTTATGAGCTAGACAAAAAAATATAACTGCACCATGCATTTTATAATTTTTATGCAAAGCAGTCTGTTAACTTAAGAGTTGTCTGTTAATTTGAAAGTGTGATTGATTTTCTTTACATAATCAATTGAGTCTTTTAACAGTGCCACTTGGGAATCGTCTGAAGCATTGCCAACATACGAAAATAACGAAATAACTGACCTAGGCTATGGAAAACTATATTAATATTAGATGGTCAATTATTTAAATATTAAATTGAAATACATATATTTATTTGTCTCTTACAATTTTTTCTGCCTACTTAGCAAGAAATTAAGCTTATTTATGTAGGCGGTACATGCTTATGACTAATTCCGCTATGTAAGAATATTGCAGTTTAGCGCCACCTGCCGGATTATTCTTGTGATGGTGATTCTGCTGCAATTTTAACTCAAGAGCTCTGCAAAATAAAATTCCAATTTGCCACGCCCCCAGTGGTCGTAGACATGTAATTTGGCCAATTCTTAGAAGGAGTCTAAATTGACGTAACAGCAAAATTTGGAAGCTTACCTTCCAAAAATGTGGAAATTACAGGGTATTTTTCGGTGCGCCACGCCCTAAAGGGGCGTAACAATTATTTTTGGGTCGTCGATAGAGGAGGTCACCAGTAACTCAATTAGCCAATTTTGAAGCTTCTAGCTCTAAAACTTTAGGAGATATAAAAGGAAATTTTGTGCAAAATCTAGATATTCAGATCCGATTTGCCACGCCCCCAATTGGCGTAGACTCGTTATTTTTGGCCAATCTTTGGAAGTAGTCGAAGGTAACATAAATGCCAAATTTGGAAGCTAACGTTCGAAAAATGTGGAAATTACAGGGTATTTTTCGGTGTGCCACGCCCTAAATGGGCGTAACTTTTATTTTTGGGTCATCGATAAAAGAGGTCACCAGTAACTCAACTATTCAATTTTAAAGCTTCTAGCTCTAAAACTTTAGGAGATATAAACTTTTGCGGTTTGCCACGCCCCCTATGGGCGTAGATATATCCGCCATATCTTTTTGATCGTGGGTTGTCAACGCGAGTATATATTCCAAATTTCAAGTCTCTAGCATCAATAGTGGTCGAGATATAGAAGAATATGTATAAATCACTATATAGTCAGATCCGATTTGCCACGCCCCCAAGGGGCGTGGATATATAATTTTTTCATCGATCTTTTTAGGATCTTAACAGTAACTTACATGCCAAATTTGGGCATTCTAGCTCTAAAACTGCAGAAGATACAGTTTTACCCGATTTGCCACGCCCCCAATGGGCGTAGATATATCCGCCATACCTTTTTGATCTTGGGTTGTCAACGCGAGTATACGTTCCAAATTTCAACTCTCTAGCACTTCAACTAACAGGGTTTCTGACATACCGGAAAATGCATTTTCCGATTTGCCACGCCCCTAGTGGGCGTATCGGGAAAATCTTAACACTTTATAATTCGAGGGTATACACGAGTATATGTTCCAAATTTCAACTCTCTAGCTTCAATAGCGTCGAAATGGTTTGCGTTCATACGGACAGACGGACAAGACGGACATTGCACAAAACCAATATACTCTTTTTCCCTTTGGGAACAGAGTTTAAAAATACACTTAATATTTTCCCCCCTCTTCGGGTAGCTGCTGGGCAGCTACTAAGAATGAGAACAAACATTTTATGGGCATTAATGGTATGACTGTTAAAGCATACAAACAGACCAAAAAAAAAAATTAAATATAAAATTGGAAATTAATTAATTTAAAAATAAAATAAAAAATTTATTTTTGTGCTATGATTGACGTAGCAAATGATGGCGAGGATGTCGACGTCGAGATGCTGACCAATACGCCTGTGACAGCTCCGACTCAGCAAGGTGAAAAATAAAAAGAATGTTCTCACCGCTACCTCCTCTACCTCTAGGGCCGCTGCTGCCCAGCTATTAAAAGGTAAAACCTGCAACTCGACCCAATCTTCAATGATTGATTTTCTTAAAGCCAGAGAGCTAAAAAATAGTGAGGAAAGTTTTGTGCCGGAAAATAAGCCTGCAAAAAGAACAGCTACTGAGGGAGACTGTCCAAAAATTAATAAAAAAATGTCTGCAAATGACCTTTCTAGCCTTGAGAAATGTGACTCATTAGAAAGTCTGCTAAATAAAAACAATTTTGTGCCACCAACTCATATTAGAAAGCCTGTGCAAGGAGCAGCCGGCCCTAATAAAGCAATTATTACAGAAAACATACAAATTGCACCACCAAGTGACGTCACGGCTATCAATGTTATGCAGCTTACAAAGCCTGCACCGCTTTACATATCAAATGTCACTGATATTATGCCATTAATAAATGACCGAAATGTAGCCATTGGCTAAAATAATTATTCCACCAAGCCAACATCAGGCCATGGTTTGAGAGTGTAATGTAAAGACATAACAACATACAGAGCATTCAATAAATATCTCCATGAGCAATGCATTGAAAGTCACACTTTTCAGCTGAAAAGCGAGCGTGGTTACAGGGCTGTTATCCGGCACCTATATCACTCAAGAGCCACTTGACCTCTTTGAGGTAGAATTAGTTGCAAACGCCAATAACGCAGAGATACTAAATACGCAGAGATACGAAAAAAAGGAAAATGAAGGCGCGTTACAATTTAGTAAGCCAATTGCCGATCTAAATAATATAGCCCCTAATGTTGTCAATAATAGCTTCAAAACTAATTTGACCAAAACAAGACAGCAAATGCCTACACAGACACGCCCTCAACTAAATCAAACAACTAATGCCACCCCCAGCTACGCTGCTATGCTTCGCACGGGCTCAAATACACCTAGACACGCTGACACACCTGCAGTCAATACCACTCAGCAGCGTCAGTCAAGGCAACAACAACAAATACAACATAGAAGTCGAAGCCTAAGTACTAGACGCAAGCCAATTCAGCCTGACTATGCTGCTACTGCTACTACCGAAACTAAAAAAAAGCTTGACTGGTTAATAAATGCTTTTATTGCTGAAAATAATCAAAAAAACAATCCAACTTGGCTTGGAATCCAAAATAGACAAACTATTAGACATGATGTACTCCCTGATGGCTTGCCTATTGGCTAAAAACAACTAAAAAGCTACAAATCAAATCTACCATAAATACATTATACCACAACTAAACTTTAAATACATTCTTATTAACTAATACAATTCAATTAATTCACATCATATCACAAACATCTATATATATAAAAATGTTATGTTCGTTTCTCCAACATCAATGGATGCGAAAACTACTGAACCGATTGCGCACAAATTTTGACACACTATGGAGTCAACTGACAGCTCGGTTTATGGCTAATTTTTATGTCGATATCACACCAGCTAGCGCGAATAAAATGGGTTTTATAGCGGTTCCCTGCATACAATTTTGTTTTCTATCGAGAGACATTTGTGTGTATAATCAATTTATTCATGTATAATCAATTTATTCATGTACAACAAAGGTACTGCTTTTCATATTGGAAAATATTATTCCCAATTTTTGCAACGAATTAGAGATATTGAATAATATATTTGTTCATTTCCAATCATACAATTTTGTTTTCTATCGAAAGACGTATGTGTGATCGCACCGTGATTGTATACGTTCGTCAAAAAGTAAGTATCGAAATAATGCCCACTAAAAAAGCGAATTTGGGTCGTCGTACTCGCAACGCAGAAAACGTCAGAAGAAATGTTTCGAATAGGACTGAAGAAGAACGGGAATTGGTACGGGAGACAGACCGGCTGAGGAGCAGGCAGAGGATGATTATAGAACCAGCAGAAAGACGCGCAGCCAGGCTTGAGGATCAGCGTTTGCGATTACGAGAGAGGCGGTCTGCAGTTACAGATTTGCTTCGCTCGCAAAGAAATGGTGCAACACTTCACATCCAAACCAAATTCGAGCATTGTTTGCGATTATATTGACCGCTTGCCACCCTTCATCTCCAAATGAGTTATGGGAAAAATATCGATCACATTTGGCTGAAGATATTTTACATAGAGTACGCCAAGAAAATTCTGACATCACCATGGGATTCACAGAAGACATTTACAATGAAACGTTAATACACATTGAAGATAAGTGTTTAGCAATTGCAAATAAAGTGCTAAGTGAATTGGGAATGCCAACACCCACCAGAAATGCGACTGCTTCGATTGACGTGGATTTACGCCGTGAGCAGACTTACAACAGTGATGATCTTCAGTCATATGTCCGAGCAAACATTACCAAATTAACCCGTGAACAGAGGGACGTTTATGATCATGTTGTGCGAACAATAAATAGTGGAAGTGGGGGCATCTTCTTCTTAGATGCTCCAGGGGGGACTGGGAAAACGTTCCTCATCATATTGATTCTGGCCACGGTTCGAGCCAAAAAGGACATAGCTTTAGCTCTTGCTTCATCTGGAATAGCTGCAACATTGTTACCTGGTGGAAGGACTGCTCATTCAGCGCTGAAGTTACCATTGAACATGCAAATCGTGGAGACTCCCATGTGCAACATTTCCAGAGGATCAGGTATGGGAAAAGTATTGCAGAAATGTAAACTCATTGTTTGGGATGAATGCACGATGGCACACAAAAAATCGCTGGAGGCTCTTGATCGATCATTGCGGGATTTACGTAGAGCCGATCAACCATTCGGAAATGCGTTGATATTGCTAGCAGGGGGATTTCAGACAAACGTTGCCTGTAATTTCTCGATCGACACCAGCGGACGAAATAAATGCTTGCTTGAAATATTCAACATTATGGCGACATGTGCGTACATTGCAGTTGACGACGAATATGCGTGTCCAGTTGCAGAACGATGAATCAGCTGAGGTATTTTCACAACAGTTACTGGACATTGGAAACGGAAAGCTGCCAGTTAATGAGACGTCAAGAAAAATATCATTGCCCGAAAATTTTTGTAATTTAGTTGCATCAAAAGAAGAACTAATCGAAAAAGTATTCCCTGATATTCGAATCAATTTTAGGAATCACGATTGGCTCAGTGAACGAGCGATACTTGCTGCCAAGAATAGAGACGTCTATCAACTTAATCATGTCATCCAATCCAGCATAGAAACTGAGGAAATTACATATAAGTCAATAGACACTGTTGTGGAGGCAGATGAAGCGGTTAATTATCCAACGGAGTTTTTGAACTCACTTGATTTGCCTGGAATGCCACCACACATATTGAAATTGAAAATAGGTGTCCCAATTATCATGCTTCGGAATATTGATCAGCCAAAGCTCTGCAATGGCACGCGACTCGCGGTCAAGAAATTGATGAACAACGTTGTGGAAGCAACGATCATAACTGGACCATTCAAAGGTGAAGATGTCCTCATTCCTAGGATTCCTATGATCCAGACTGATACACCGTTCCAATTCAAAAGATTGCAGTTTCCCATTCGATTGGCATTCGCCATGACAATCAATAAAGCTCAGGGTCAATCTATGGAATTATGTGGTTTGGATTTAGATGCGGATTACTTTTCACATGGACAATTGTATGTGGCGTGTTCCCGTGTCGGTAAACCAGATAGTCTTTATATTTATGCCGAGAATGGATAAACAAAAAATATTGTATATCCCCAAGTATAACTAAATTAAACGCATTTAAAACTTATGCTTTGTTGTGTTCCTTATTTCTTATACGTGCAACCACAATATGTCACAGTGAAGCGTGGACGGGTACAGCTAGTACATATATAAAATTGTACATCTATCTAATACTTACTTTAGCTTAAGATCCTCTTAGGAAGATGATAAGACAACGTCTTCAATCT
>JAWNPC010000102.1:600000-815000 GCA_035045365.1 Drosophila leonis
TGGGGTGCTGGTCACTTTATGAGGCCGTAAACTGGCGCAGAACAGACGCATATTGAAATAAAAGAGGAAGAAATCGAGAATAACATAAACAAAGTTAAAAAGCGAAAAATTGGGTAAGTGTAACCGGCAGGCAGCAGCTAGTTAGCCTTCAATTAATCAGCCGTGCGTAACGCCATTTGGCACAAAGCGGGATCTTCTCCATATCAACGCACACACACACACACACACACAATTGATAGCCAATAATCGTTAATTGTTTTCTATTTATCGCTTTTTCCTCCATTGTTTGCAACCCTTTGACGATTGCCCATTGTCTTCTTTGTGGCTATCACAGCGTGTGTTCTTTGAGGCACTAGATTCTTTTCATTAGATGGCTTTCATACGCTTATCGGTCTGGCTACTGGGCATTCGACTGTACCTGGCCCATAATTAATAACTGTTAATTTACTTAGTGGCCACTAATGAATCCCATTTCAATCCAACTTCTGAGACTTAATACGGAATGCGGCGTGAAGTCCGCAATAAAGTTCCAAACTTGTTGGACAATTGATGAATGTTTTTTCGAAGATACGAATAAAGGTAAATGATGTATACAGAGACTTGCATTGATTAGTTATTCTTTGACAAATGCCATTTATTAATACGCAAATAAGTCAAAGTGTTTAAGACAAGTAAATTGTTAGAAATAATGTAGCATTATCGAATGCTTCGAAATATAATTTGTGTTCCTTGGACACATCGAAGATGGGTATTAATTGCGTAAGGTTTTCGAGAAAGTCCTGGATATATGTATTTAATATTAATTAATAGTCTAAAATGTAATGTACAATAGATCAAACGTGTATAGGAAAAACAAATTAGTTACAAATATGAGTCAAATTTTACTGTGATATTAATCTAGAGATTTGCAGAACCAGCTTAGCAACCTGTACAAGTCCGAATTTACATGATTTTCGATATAAAATTGATCCGAAATTTGAAAATAAATTACAGATCCAGTTATTCTGATCAGAACAAAACTATTGTGTTCCCCAAGGCAGTGTTCTAAGCCCGACACTGCACAACATTTTTACTAGCGACATGCCAACACTTCCTTCCTTGAATAATATCATTGCCACATATGCAGACGACACTGCAGTTATTTGTTTTAGCCACTCACACACTTTAGCCAGTGGACTAAAAACTGGAATATAGGCATATCCCATGACAAGACCTCACAAATGACTTTTACAAAAAGACATCAAACCTGCCCACAAATTTGCCTAGACGGACTCCCCATTAATACTGTCACCTCACAAAAATACCTTGGACTTACTCTGGATCCTAAACTCACCTGGCGAAAGCACATTCAGAACATTATAGGTACTATTAACACAAGACACAAAAAATTACACTGGTTACTCAATCACAAATCAAAACTATCACTTAACTCCAAAGTTACACTTTTCAAGTCACTAATTCAGCCTATATGGAGATACGGGTGCTCCATTTGGGGAACAGCTGCTCCTTATCTCATAAAGAAACTTCAAAGTACTGAACATCGCATTATAAGACATTTTATTGGATTTCCATTTGCCAGGAATGATGATATCATGACAGATTTAAAATTCAATTACGTCATTAATATTATCCAAGACACTTCCATCAAACAGAACTCTAGACACTCATCTCACCCAAACCCTCTTGCACAATCACTCACCTTTGATACTTTACATCCTTCCACATACAGACTTAAAAGAGCCCAGCTTGAACATCTACCAGACCGTACACTCCCTTTACCTAATCCACGCACACGCACATAACTCATACCTCAATATGATCCTTATTTATTAAGATAGCCCACACCAGTTACTCTCACATATTTTGTATCAATTCCACACACACACTGAATATTTGTCAATGTTTTGCCAAAAAGAGGTTTTGAAGTTGTTCTTAGAAAAATGATACCCACATACAATAAATGATTGCCATTACAAAAAAAAAAAAAAAAAGGAGATTTCTATACATGCGGTAATTGAATTGTTGTTGTTCTCGATTTTTAAAATAATATAAGAACATGAGTTTTAAAATACTGAAGTATAATCAAAAGCACTCTATACATAAGCAATTAAGAGTGTACTAGTCGGGACTTCCCGATTAGGAGACACCCTGAACCCTGCGCAGAGCTGGTTTCCAATAATTCTACACTTCTTTTATACATACATTACAAACAACACCTGTACACCAAGCGTGCGCTCTGCTTACTGAGCAGGTAACGCAGCGACTGCGCTTAGGCTGTGCATATGAGTTGGAACTTAATTGATGAAAAACTTTTGTTTGTGGCTCAAAATTTAGTTTTGGCTCATTCCACACCATTAGCTCGCGACTTGATCACTCTAACTTGTTGACAAATTATCTTAATTTAATTACTAATCTGTTAATTGATTTACATTTCAATGAATACTTCTTTTAACAATTTTGTTTCAATATTTTACTTTATTGTAATAATAATAAAAAAAAAGATTAAGAAACAAGTAAGGAAGCTCTAGTCTAGCTCTAGGGGATGATCTGATCTGAGTTTTTAAATATGCTCCATAGTTTGTATCTAGCATAAGCTTATAAAAAATTAAGTCTTCGAACTTCCACTTTCACAATAAAATAGCATGTTTGTCAAAAAAGTAGTTTTTCTTTTAATAATAATACTAATATTAATTAAACAATTCTTCTATTATTATTATTATAAACAAAAAAACAAGTAAGAACGTTGCAGTCGGGCGTTACCGACTGCAGAATACTCATTCACGACCTAACGGTACCAGCTTCATTTTCTGGTTTGCCACGCCCCCAATTGGTATATATACATATATATATATATATATATATATATATATATATATATATATATATATATAGTTTTTGTCAAATCAATAGAGGAGGTCAACAGTAATTTAGTAGTAAAATTTGAAGTTAAACTGAAGAAAATACCCAACTTGCCACGCCCCCTATAGGCGTAAACATATGCACCATATTTCATTATTCTCGGGTTATTAAATTTCCAAATTTCAAGTCTCTAGCATCAATAGTGCTCAAAATATAACAGATTTTTTGCAAAGCGCTATATATTCAGATCCGAATTGCCACGCCCCAGTGGGCGTAGACATGTCATTTTTGGCCAATCCTTGGAAATAGTCTAAGGTAACGTAACTCCAAATTTGGAAGCTTACATTTCGAAAATATAAAAATTACAGGTTATTTTTCGGTATGCCGCGCCCAAAAGGGGCGCAACAATTATTTTTGTGGCATCGATAGAGTAGGTTACCAGTAACTCAATTAACTATTTTTGAAGCTTCCAGCTCTAAAACTTTAGGAGATATAAACCGACGTGAACCGCTTCTAACAGCACTGCCACTTCACTGGTCGAACACTGGTGATAATTCCCATATAATTTAATCAATTCAAGCAGTTGCGATCCTTAGAATAAACGAGAACGCGCGTATTTTATGTAGGAAAACTGCGTAGCGCTGCTTACCATGTACTTTTTGCAATTAGCCATACGATTTGTTTAATAACTTTTGTGTTACTGTACGGATTTTAATGAAATTTTTAGTATATGATCTAGATATTCTATTGAATATTTGTCAATTTTGAAAGTATTTGTATATTTGCAACAGACCTTCAATTTAAAGAATTTGGTCAAATTTTGAGTTGGTATCAACAATACAAACAAAAATCAAAATAGTATAACATATAATACATAAAGCTAAATGCAAAATTTGGAGACTCTACCTCTAAAGTCATACGAGATATAATATTTCAACTGCATTTAGACAAGGTTTTTAATCGATAACATTAAAAAGGGAATAGTTATCGATTCTTTGAAACAAACTCGTTCTGAGCGTGCTGTACACGAATCTGAAAAGAAAATTTATTTAGCTCTTATAGGCTCTGAGATCGATGCGTTCATACATACGGATAAAAAAGGCCTTTCTTAGTTGGACATACGCATACATATGTATGTAGTCCAGATAAAATAATATTAATGAATATGTATTTTATATTGAAAGCAATAAAAAGTACCTGTATAAATTGTTTAAAATTAGAAATATTTGGATACTTTTTAATTTTAAAAAATTGAATTGGAGAGAATGTTTTTAAATAAATTTATAATTTAATATAGATTGATTTAGACTTGTTCGTCTGCCCTACTTCAGTCGATTTCAGAAAGTAAATGACTTAGAACTTAGGTTTATAGGCTCTCCTAAATCATACGTGGCATACTTCACTTTTAGGATAAATCCACCATACCATAGCCGAGATTAGACAAAAGCAATTAACAGTTTAAGTACTTGCTTATTGAAATTTGGTCATCATATTATAAATAATCTAAATTTATTTATATTTATACTAACATTTAGGTTTGATCATCAGCAGATCTCCACTATATGACATATTTATATAATTTGTATAACGTATACCAGCAGTCATTCCCTGCTCATCCACTTTAATAATTTATAACTTTAGTCTCTTAGATTCTACCTATTTAGCGAGATCCCTTTTAAGTGGTTCATTTCGAATTTAGTTTGGCGCTTAAAAATATGCAACACTTTGAGTCGACGTCCGTTGTCCGCTGGTCCGTCGAGCGAATTTATGTGGGTTGCTTTTTCACTCAATTTCCGAACGTATTTAGAAGAGAAAAAACGCTCAATTACATTTCACTTTCCAAGGGAAGGCCGCAGCATCGCCGTACACGAAACACACATGTGTGTGTTTGTTTATGTGTTTACAGCCCACCGCCCTTTGCGCCCGCCCTTGTTGCCTTTTGCCATATGTTTTGTGGATTATACAATGTATGGTGAGAGTGTGTATGTGTATGTGTGTGAAGAGAGTGTTTTTTTCCAGCAACAAACGCTCAAATAGGGGGACGACAGGCACTCGTTGAATTCGTTTCAGTCTGGCCCTCATTCAATTGAAGAGATATATGGGTATGGCGATCGGCTGAGCATATTTCAGTTGCGATCTGACAAGAGGCACAGTTACAGTTACGTGTAGAAGCGAACGGATCGGAGAGTGTACTGTTAGCTCAATGTGCAACAATTATAACGAATACTAAGTAATATACATAAGTACAATAACTGCGTATACTTATTTTTAATAGAATTTTTCTATCTGTCGCGCCGCTATGCAGTGTTTGGTGTTTGTTGCTGCTACTGCCGCCAGAGCCGAGTCAAGTGTGCTTGCAGTGCTATTATTTTTAAATTCTAAAAGGCTAGAGAAAATATTTCTGGAATTTTAAGTGGAACGCTAAAAGCGCAGAATAAATATCATTTAAATATCTAAGCGGAAAATAATTTGTGTTGCACAAGCAGATTTACATTGGATAAAGAGGCGTGAGCATATATTCTCTATATACATATGCATATATTTATGTATAAATATATTGGATACGAATTGGCAGTGGAATCTCTACAGAAGATAAGCTAGGTAACTTGTTCAATATTCTTTGTTAAACTTTGATTTAAAATAGATGCTGTTTCCTCTTGTTGATTTTGTATGTCTTGTTCGCATTTCCCTTGCGTAATTGCCCAAATGATTTGTTTAGACCACTTTTTGATTGACCACACAGCACAGCAATTTGACTTTTCAACCCGTTTTTTTTGTTCTTTGTATTGTCTCTGTTTTGTTGTGGGGTAAACAAATAGCAACTATTGTGCCTAGTCCAATTTGTGTTGTTTATTTGAGTGCGAGTCCGCAGTCGATCGTTCAATTATCAAAACTGTTTTTAATGTCAGTTTTTTACACGGTCCCCTTCTACAACGCATTGGGGCACTGTAGCGTAGTTGCCCCCATTTACGGCACATGCCACACATTTTATGCTTTATGATCAGAATGAAAGCAGCTTTTTCGTATACAGTAGTCGCCGGCAGAAGTAAAATCAGAAAATTATAATTTATGTTAATAAATTGTTTATGAAAGTAAAGAAAAATAAATTAAAAATTATAAACAATTTTTTTTACTTTCAAAATTATTTAAGCTATTTTTATTTTCAAAAAACAATTCTTTCCATTCAAAATATTTGAAAAGAGTGTTTGTAAACACAAGATATAATTATTCGAGTACGAAACTTTATTAACTATAACTAGAACTCAAGAATTCCCGTCGAGCGATCACTGTACCATAGTGATACACGCATACAATAACGAGCCATCTAATGCTTTTAATTTTTTCCCATGAAATTTTTTAGTTCATTTCGTTCTCCAACAGCACTTATGTTTATCAACACATACATATATATTTATATATATATATACATATATAAATATCGAACTATACTACAGATATGAACATGCAATATTTTCCCGCCGCATAAACAAACATTCTAAATGATCTGGATGTCTGTAGTAAACGGGTAATATGGCTATTGTGGATATACACATACATATGTACATCTGTCTGTTCTTTCAGTTTCTTTGGCTTCTGTTTTGTTGGCTTTGGCAGGCGCTCAGTTGTTGTTGTTTCAGTTCTGTGTAGATCGTTACAGATGCGTTTGTTCAGCTATTTGAAGAGCTGTATTACAATACATTGTTTAGCCACTTACGGGGTATACACATACGCACACACACTCATTTGCACACCTGAGCTAGTTAATAACCTTCGCATTTCGCACGTATTCGCTTGCAACGAGCCGTGGCGCACTGCATACACGTGCTGTTAGCTGTTGATATGTATATAATTTAATATGAAAGTATTTTCTTGCTAACTATGAAATATTTCAAATTGATTTAAACTTAAACAATTGTGCTGGCCAACTCAATTGTTAGCCAAAGGCAATTGGCATTTCTTGGCGTTCTCAACTTTGTGCTTATTTGCTAAATATTGCCAATCTGATGTGTGTTTATTTTTGTACAGAGCAGGAAATATACTACCCACAAGTCAAGTAGTACGGTACGAAGGTCAAACGCTTTTATTTTCGGGACGGGAAACTCGTGTCGGGCTACCCTCTGCATACGATATTTCCACACTCGATATTGAGTGTTTTCTCCCAATGGAGTACAGACACGCTGCATGCAACACATGCAACACATGTGGGCTATACTGTAGGTAAAGACCCATAGTGTCCCCTGTTTCAGAATGATGTTCTTCTTGATGCTGACGATGTTACTGTTGATGATGATGATGATGATGATGATGATGATGATGATGATTATGCTGATGATGTTGATGTGCCCACATGTCAGACAGGGCGCGACAACGCGCGGCTGCTGCTGCTGCTGTGCTGCTGCTGCTGTGGCTGCTGCTGCTGTGGCTGCTGTTATAGCAAGTCCCTCCAATTCCGAATGACAACAATAGCTCACCAAATGTGACTGGAAACAATATTTTCCCTTGTCTTGAACGGGTACTCCAAAACCATTGCCGCGATCCGTTGTAAAAGGGGCACAAACGACTTCTGGCTAGCGAGAGGGTGAGCAGTAAACAACTGTAAACATACATTATACCCTATCTAATGCTAGCTCTTGGCAGTAAAGTAATTAAAATATATAAAGTATATGCAATTCAAAAGTTCCAACTTTTTAAATTTCGCGCTTTCTAGTGGCGCCATCTGTCTGAAAATTTTATCGTTTGATTGTCTATTTCTCTGTCATGTTGTGTCAAATTTTCATGACATTCGGACGTATAGAAGCCGAGAAGAAAATAATTTTATAAAAATTCCACTATATACAATAAGAATATTGTATGTACTTAAGTTGGGCGCCAACCTTTTAGAAACAATATAGAAGAAACAATTTCCTAATGACAAGACTCAAGTACAGTACTCTATATATTTACTCATTATGAAAATTGTTTTGTTTTTGTCAAGTATGCAATTTCAAATTTTCTGCCTTTAACAATACATATATGTAAATATATACCTTATGTAAACATATGCTGTGGCTTAGTGACATAAATGAAGTGTTTTCGATGATGTTTTTACATATGCCAAAATAAGTCTACAAATTTGTCCAGCTTATTACAGGGTAACTGTTAGTCGTATACAGGCCTTGCTGAATGTTTGTTTTTAATTTCTTTTAATTTTTGTTACCGCTGTGGAACAGATGTGGGCTGCATGAGGCAGAGGCACATTGAGAGAGTCTGTTTCTGTTTTAATTAAGCGAGAGCCATAGCGGGAGTGAGCATCAGAAAGAGAGAGCAAAAGCAAGAGAGTCCCATACAAAGAGCAGAAGAGAGAGTGAGAAAGACTGCATCGACACGCATATGTGAAAAATTAAGGCTGTCTGCTAAAAGCGAAAAGGCGCAAAAGATGCGGGAAGCAACGACGGCAACGATCGACAAACAGAGCGAGAACCGCCAGCGACATTTGTATGCCCACCAGGGAAATATACCGAACTGAATATTCTCTGCAACAGCAACAAACATTGAATGGAATTGAACTGAACAGAACAGAACCGAAACAAACACAACAACAACAGCAACAAAATAATATAACTGTGGAAGCAGGGCCCACTAAATTGAGTCGTTCGTGGCGCAGTCGCAGTCGTTGTCGCAGTTGCCCTGAGTAGGACGCGAGCAGTAGTTGGTTGTGTTGTTTTTTTATTTTTATGTGTAGTATATGTGTATTATGTAGTATATGTGTATTTATTTTGCTTCTGAGCGTAGGAGCCGCAGCCTCTGTCTGGCCTCTGGCAGCGACCACGACATACTACAAAAAATCGTCTTTGCTGCATTTAGAACAGTTTTCGACCAGAGCTGCGGAAATTCACAACGAATCGCGCGCGCTATAGATCGGAGAATCACGCAAAATATATATAAAAATCGCACCCTCTCAACGTCATATAGACAAGTGCTACTGTTCTATGTTACTCTGTATCAGTATTTGTATATGTATATATGTAGCTAGATGTGTATTTGTGTTTTGTGCAAAAAATAGAACATTATCTAAATGAACTACATGCAGCTGTAGCGTAGCCGAAGCTGTAGCTGTTGCTGTACTGTGTACTTGTAGGTAATCAACGTCCCTCAGTTCCTGTTCTAAATTCACATAAATATATATATATATATATATATATATATATATATATATATATATATATATATATATATATATATATATATATATATATATATATATATATATATATATATATATATGTATATATATATATAATTTCTTTTATAATGTGCCTCGACTATTCGTATTCGTATAGTTCATGAAATTCACGTTATATTCTGCCATATGGAAGGGCAAAAAACCCAATTTTGCATTTGCTGCGGGCTTCAAAAAGCCGTTATAAACTGTTCCATTTTAATGGAAGCCATAAAATTGCAGCATTAAATCTAACATTTTATTGTGCTCACACACACACACACACACAACATACATTGTTGATTTTATATAGTTAGCTCGTCAAACCATTTTAATAGTAATATATAATTTATTATAATTTTTTCGATTTATTTTCTATATATTGTAACTGCGTCGATTTTGCCAAGTGAGCTCATTTCTTGCTTTATTGGACCATCAATTTGTATGGCACGCGCTTGATATGAAATAAAAAGAAAAATGAAATAAGCCCAGCGGAAATGTGCGCGACATTTTAATTAAGCCTTGCCTTGCCTTGCCAAAATGTAAATGGATTTTAATCAGAGCTTGAGAACATCAAAAAAATCTCAGTCAAAATTAATTGGCAGAAAAATTAAATAAGTGCACAAAAATATTCCAAAGCTGAAGCGCAAAAGGTTGGAAATGTTTATAAACAAAAAAAATGATCATCAGTTTTTCGTTTTCTTGTGAAAAGTACTTTGTTTATTGCAAAAAAGGAAATTTATTAAAATTGAGGAAAAACAAAAATTTATATTGAACTCAATATATGGGTGTTTACTGGCAGACAAAACATCCGGTGAGATGTCTGACTTACAATTTTCTTATTTTTGCTAGAATAAAAAGTTCGACCTCAATTGAACGATTTGCACTGAAGAATTCTTATTTTTGCAGGAGTTCATTTCAAAGATCAGTTCATAGCTGCAATTTTTTCTCTGGATCTCTGTATTCTTCCTCCAAGCACAAATGTCTTTCGGCGGTCTTGCGCCCCTTCATGATGCTTCAAATATATATTGTGGTTTCTTAGGGTGATATTCTTGTCGCGGCGATCCCCTTCATAGCTATAATTTTGTAGTTGGAATTTGGAAAAATATTACTCGTATACGAACGGAAATGCGCATAAATCTAATCGTCTGCATTTATTTCAGGTGTTGCAGCTATTCCACTCTGGCGTTGGCTATGTGATCTAATGACGCACCACGCCCACAAACTGTATCAGAGTGAGATGTCACAGGCATGGCTGCCATAAATCCATCAACGCACTGAATATATCAAACAGAGCACAAGCGACAGTAATTAAGAGACCCATGAGGACATACACACACATATATTTTGGGGAAGTGTATTTCCGTTACATTGCAAGGTGATCATCTACAATCAACATCCGATTCTGATTCCGATTCCAAATTCTGATCGCAAAGCACTTCAGAGTTGCCGCGTTTAAACGCACACATGTTGCTGGCGATCAAGTTGAGCCAGCGGCAACTGTTGTTATTTCCATCATAAATTAGAAAAATCTAGAAGAGATCACTGATCTGTGCGAGGGTGGAAAGAGAGACAGATAAACACACTGAGAGTAGGAGAGACAGAAAGAGAGAAAGAGAGAGAGAGAGAGAGAGAGAGAGACACACTGTGTGTGTGAGAGAGAGCGAGAGAGTGATCGAGCATAAGAGCCAGCCTTCTCAGCTAAAGTGGATTTCCGGTGAATACAACAAAAAACCAACAACAACAACAACAACAACATTCGACACACAAAGTTAATGCATTAAAGTCAACTCAACCCCATTTGGAGTCAAGTAAGGGAGTTACAATTACAAAAAGTATTTATACATATACTAGAGCAAAGAAATATAGATATCTGCCAGTTGCTGGTGAAGCGTTGCCAGTATTAGAAGCAGCCAAAGAATGTCCACTAGCCTCATCTGTGTGCTGCTCTTGTGCCTGTCGCTTGCAACAGCGCGTCGAGCGCCTGCAGCCAGCTCACAGGAGCTAAGCAAGGACTATGATATGCCGCCACAAAGCAACATCAACAACGACACAACACACACACAAAGCAATATTAATGCAGAGGAAGATGCGGATGCGGATGAAGATGAGAAGAATGGCACGACTGGCTCTAGCCCTGGTTCAACTGTCAGTAATGATGCCAAGCAACAATTTGCGCCTCGTTTTAAGAATCCCAAAAAACTAAGCACCCTTTACACGCGACCTTCAGGCTCAACGCTTTCGCTGAGCTGCCAGGCGGTGGGCAATCCGGAACCAAATATCACTTGGTACAGGAACGGTAGCAACGACTTAACTCGCACCTACGGCAACTATCGCAAGACCAAGTGGCAAATCATCATGGAGGATCTGGTGCCCGAGGATTCAGATGAGTATACGTGCGTGGTATGCAATCCGTTGGGCTGCCTCACCCATGTGATGAATGTGATGGTCAGCGATCGGGTGAATCATAAACCCATTTTGCTTAAAGGACCCGCAAATCTAACGCTTCTGATCAATCACAGCGGTCACATGGAATGCAAATATCTGTCGGACTTAACTAGCAGGAAGGCTTGGGTTTTTATGCCTTGCAAGAGCGTAAATGATTGCTCCAAGAACCGCACGATTCTAGCCGAAGACGTGGATCGCTTGGAGTTTGTAAATGTGACTCAGGAGAAGGAGGGCTGGTACACGTGCATCGAGAGCAACAGCCTCGGCCAATCTACAAGTCGAGCCTATTTGCGTGTGGTGCGCAGCTTGCAGCTACTCGAGGCGAATCTAGGCAGTGTGATGCCCGATAATCCCATGTTGGCTGTCTTCATTTCGGTGACCGTGATGCTGATCATGATCTGCATCATCTTTGTGGCTTATGCTGTGCGTAAGATGAAGCACGAGAAGCTGCTTAAGCAGCGTATCGAAACAGTGCATCAGTGGACCAAAAAGGTTATCATCTACAAGCCCGCTAGCGGTGGTGACTCGAGTGGCTCCATGGACACCATGATAATGCCAGTGGTGCGAATTGAAAAGCAACGTACTACTGTGCTTCAAAGTGGCAACGAGCCGGCGCCCTTCAACGAATACGAATTCCCACTAGACTCCAATTGGGAGTTGCCGCGCAGCCAGTTGATGCTAGGCGCTACGCTAGGTGAAGGCGCCTTTGGACGCGTCGTAATGGCCGAGGTGAACAATGCCATCGTGGCTGTAAAGATGGTCAAGGAGGGTCACACGGACGACGACATTGCCAGCCTGGTGCGCGAAATGGAGGTCATGAAGATCATTGGCAGGCACATCAATATAATTAATTTGCTTGGCTGCTGCAGTCAGAGCGGGCCGCTCTATGTGATCGTTGAGTATGCACCGCATGGCAATTTAAAAGATTTCCTGTACAAGAATCGACCTCTGAGCAAGGAGCAACTGGACAGTGCACAGCCTGCACAGCCACCGCAGCATGTAATCACCGAAAAGGATTTGGTTAAGTTTGCCCATCAGATAGCGCGTGGCATGGATTATCTGGCATCACGTCGCTGCATTCATCGTGATCTGGCGGCTCGCAATGTACTAGTCAGCGATGACTATGTGCTCAAAATTGCGGACTTTGGACTGGCACGGGATATACAGAGCACGGACTACTATCGGAAGAATACCAATGGACGTTTGCCTATTAAGTGGATGGCACCCGAATCGCTGCAGGAGAAGTTCTACGACTCACAAAGCGATGTATGGTCATATGGTATTTTGCTTTGGGAGATTATGACTTTTGGAGCTCAGCCATATCCGGCCATTATGTCTGCCGAAGAGCTCTACAGTTATCTGATGTCGGGGCAGCGTATGGAGAAGCCGGCGAAATGCTCGATGAACATTTATATTCTGATGCGGCAGTGCTGGCATTTCGATGCCAGTGCCCGGCCGCCCTTCACAGAGATCGTCGAGTACATGGACAAATTGCTGCAAGCCAAAGAAGATTATCTCGACTTGGATGTAGCCAATTTGGAGACGCCGCCCTCGACCAGTGATGAGGAGGACGAAGAAGATGCATCCGACATGGAGCAATCGAGGTATCACTACTAGCTGCTGGCTAACGACTAGCGGTCGATCTATCGACCGAGTAATTTAAATATCTGTATATACTTAGTTCTCTTATTGATACCTAATGATAAGTCTGTAAAGCGCTAGAATTTGACTACACCAAAGGCGAAAACCAAATAGCTTAAATATATATTTACTTTTTAAGCAATATTTTTTTGTATAATGATGTAACTTTTCATCTTCAAGTCATCTAAAACTTATTTGATTTAAATCAGAGCATTTTTAAAAGTTTGTCAGCTTCGAATCGAATCAATATTGATGCTGAGAAAATCGAAAGTTCAATACTGATCAAAATACTTTAACAACGATAGGTTGCCGAAATAAATACGAGTATATGTATGTAAAGTAGATAAAGTACATTAATAAATTTTACAAATAAGAAACTGTAATTTTGTCGCTAATCTGTAATGCTTGTATTCAAATATTTGACGGTAATTGAAAATGTGTTAAGTCTGAAGTGTACAATTATGTAATTCAGTTTTGTACAATTTAATTTCTGAAGTCAAAATGAAGTTATTATTGCATTTAATTTGTAAGCAAATAATTTATTTTAAAGGCTATATTAATTCCTAAAACACATTTCTAATGGCAACTCAGCTCAATGAAGATGAACTTTTATTTACGAGTATATGCGCAATTTACAGTGTTATGCGTAGTATCTATTACAAAAATGTAAGAATAATTATGCTTAAAATAGAGAATAACCAGAAATTTAATAGAAATTAGGCTGCAGCGTATATGTATATGTATATTTAGTAAACATAAGTTAGCTTGTAGCTTATGGTTGTATTTGCATATGTTGTATTTGTACTGATTCTATGTAGTATTCGCTTATTTAAGCTAAAAGTTAAAGCAACTGTTTCTTTTAGGCTACATAGCTTATAGCATGCATGCAGTGCCTTCTACATATAAAAAATAAATGTTGTACTCATAGTATAAAATCAACCACTTAGAACAAAATTAATGCAAAAGTTGCGAGCTCTGGTTCAATTTGCTGAATTAGTTCAATTGCGCATTTTCGAGTCAATCATTTTATTCACATATTCAGTTAGAATAGTTTGTGAATCGAACAATCGTATCCGAATCGAGCGACTGAACAACTCACTAAATAGTTCCCTTCATGATCAGATGAGCAACTCAGAATAACTAAAACGTATCATTCAAGAATGGCTGAACTGTGAAATAGCTATACATTTTCATTTCAATGGAACTAGCCCTCAATTATCATTGAGCAACTGAACTAAATCGTTCAATCGAACTTACACTCCACGATACGTTACCACTCTAATGGATAACTGACCAAGACCAAGACCAAGAGCGAAGCCGACAAGATCATGACGTCTCAATTTGAAAATCTGTGTACAAATTATAAAAACAACAATAACAACAACAACAACCAAACCTGTCGATTTGGGCCGCACGAGGCACGCGCGTCACTAAACGAAAAATGATGAATGGAACGACGCGACGGCACGGCGGTTCGTTTTTCCCTCTCGGTGGTTCGTGGAGTGGGCTGCCAGAGAGGCGAGGGTGGTGCGACTTGAACCCTGGGTCTAAAGTAGCGGCGTTCGCGTTGGCGGCTCGTTTGTTGACGCGCCAAATGCCACAAGCAACGACGTCGACGGCGATGGCGATGCAATTAGACGATAATGCAAGCCAAGTCAAAGCAAAAAAGGTTATATGTATATATGCACATACATATACATGTACAATATAGTTATATTTGTAGACAAAATGAAATAGGTTTTTAGTTTCATTTTGGGTGTTTTTGCAATGAGTTTTGTCCCAGTCGGTGGCTGCGGGGCGATTGTTGGTCGCGTTGCTTGAGCTGTTGGCTTGGCTCCGTCAGCAGCGATTGCAACACTGTAAGATATGAATTCTGTGGCAATTTAAATTAAAATCTGCACACGCTGCAATATATAATAAAAACTTTAACATTTTGATTGGCATTTTCGTGTGCTATTAATCTTTGCAGAAAACTATAATAGAAGTTGTTTTATTGAAGTTTCTGAAATTTCAAAATACTTAAGTAAAATTGTAATGAAGAAAAAATGACTGAGAATGTTTTTGCATAAATTATATATTTTTTTTGCATCTGACTTAATATTTTGATTTTAAACTAACTAAAATCAAAATCATTATACCTTGATTTGCCATTTTCAATGAATTCAGGTTATTAAAATGTTTTTGCATGCATCTTTATGTAATCAGATATTTGATGAAAATGGAAAATCTGGGTAAAATGTGTTCGTTAACATGTATGTAACAGGCAGAAGGAGGCGTGGCAGACCCTTTTAAGTATATATTTTCTTGATCAGGATGACAAATGGACTCGATATGGCTCTGTCAATCTGTCCGTGTGAACGTGATGATCTCAAGACCTATAAGAGCTAGAGAATTTAATTTTTCTTATATTGTAGGTCCGTTTATAGCACGCAAATCAAGTTTGTTTTTAATAATCGATTGATATTCCCCTTTCAATGAAATCGATTAAAAGCGTTATGAACCTTAAATTATATCTTAGTACGTGTTTGCAATTTTGATTTTTGGTTATATTTTCTACAGGTTGAAAATTTCATTGAAATCCTTTAAGTATTAAAGAAGTTATTCAATAAAACGTTTTGCCAATTTCAAAAGCATGTGGAAAGCAGCGCCACACGTACGACTTTTCCTATACATGTGCACATATACATTCAATCGCCTGCATTCTTAGGAAATTTAATGCAATTTAGATATCATAAATCCGACCGAAAGTAATGCAGATACCGTAGACGATTCTAAGGTTTAGAGTTTTGAGCTGGAAAAGTCTGACTTTAGGTTCTTTGTCTCGAAGGAAAACTGTTTTATTTACCCACACAGTCCTTATTACCTCCCTTGTTTTGAATACATTGAAGATACTTTTATACTCGATCACGAAGTGAGATGAGTATATTGCTTTTGTGCAATGTCCGTTCCCATCCCGTACTCCCACTAGGGGCATGGAAAATCGGAAAATGTATTTCCCGGTAACTCATAAACCTTGTTATTAAAAGTGCTATAGAGTTGAAATTTGGAATGTATACTAGCGTAGACAACACAAGATCAAAAAGATATGGCGGATTTAAAAAATGTTTTTATATATACCAATTTTTTATTGCTTAACTGAAACTTCATAGAGCACTTGTAAATGTCAAACAAACAAATATGCTGCAAAGCAACTTTGAATATTCATATATATTCAATTCATATTCAACATGGTTATCAAATGCTTTAATAATGTAAGTAAATAATATAGGACATAGGAAGTGTGGAGAACGCTACAAGAGTATTTTCTATTCCAATCTCTAACATTTGCTAAAGTATTTTCCTATCTCCAAAAACCGAGCGTCGAAAATTTGTTGTTGATTTGTGTTGTCTTTCTCATTGACCCATTGGATTTGCCGACAAATTTTCATCGCTTTCCAGCACGATCATTAATTATGCAGCATTAGACGGTAAACGGGTATCGGGGATCGTTAATCGCCAACGCAGTAGATATTTTTGATTATTAATCTCAATTTCCATTGTGTCCGTGGCACACGCTAAACTGCATTTTCGATAATTTATCAATTCGGCTGGAAGGCCTTCAAAAAAAGAGATATATTAAACGGACACAAAAAAAATATATATAAAGTGTGGCATTAAAATTGTTTTGTCTGTGGTTTTAATTAGGGCTTGGTCTCTGTAGCTGTGGGCGTGACAGCGATGCGCATCTAATGATCGGAAGTTTGACACGTGTCTGGATGCTGAGGCGTGGGCAGCAGCGCTGACCACAGCTCGCAGTTACAACAACAGAAATGCAAAAGGCGTGGGCTGTGTACGACCCCGCCCTAGCTTCCAATTATTGCGTGAATATGTTAATTGAAAAACTTTATTAATTGAGCCATGAAAAACATTTTCACCATGCAAGCAGACAGACAGACAGAGCATGCACCAAAGCCAGCCGGCTACCTCAGGAAGTTGACCAAATAATCTATGCGGGCATTTACCAACATAATTCGTAACGATCGGCTGTCGAATGGTCGATCAGGCAGCTTGCTAGCCAGCTAGCCAGCCAGCAAGCTCTGCAATATCTACTGGCTGCTGTCTTGAATGATCAATTAAATTTTTGTATTTTTGCCAAAGTCGGCTATTAATTTGCATGCGCTTTTTGTGTTGTCGATCGTAGCCGCGATCAAGCGACTGCTGCATACAGGCACAGGTTGCCCCAACGAACAGTCCAGTTAGCTGCCTAGCTGCCTGTTCGCCTGTCTGGCTGTGTTCCATTTGAAAACCATTTTAAAAGACTACAAATTGCCTGTCCAAACCACCGATCGTTGGCTGCACCGCACTGCCGTCTGCCAGTCAGTCAGTCAGTCAAGTGCCAGGCAAAATCGATTGCAGAGCTTCGATTTGACCTCGACTTGGCATGTGCACTTTTTTTTTGGAAAGGCGCTCTATGACGTTCGTATTGAGTGCTACTCAAGTACTCTTTTATTTTACAGCTTACATTATTATCTTGTTGACTTCATGCTTAGATTCACATGACTATATATTTTTTATGGAATCGAATGGAATACGTAAAATTGAGCAGGTGTCGAAAATTGAAAAATGTAAGAAATTTCGACCGAGGTTGTTTAAATAAACCAATAACTATTACCGTTTTAGTACTATCGACTAAAAAAACTAAAGTTAAAGTCTCCAAATTTTTGATTTAGATTCATTTATAATTTATACAATTTCGATGTTTGTTATATTTTGGATACCGGACAGACGGACATGGCTATATCGACTCAGCTCATCGAGCTGATCAAGAATATATATACTTCTGCAACGCCTCCTTCTGCCTGTTACATACGTTTGACAGTTTAACAAAATCATTATACCCTTATTTCCCATTTTCAATGGGTTCAGGGTATAAAAAGCGATCGAAGGAAGGACAGGTGGACACTGGTAGACTGACTGTACTCGTCGTAAAGAGGTCTTAGTCACGCCTCCTTATACCAGTTGCATACATTTTAGTCATTGTATACTAAAGTCCCATTTTCAATGGGTTCGTGGTCCAAAATTGTTGAGAGTTTGTTTTAATATTTGAGAGACACACCTTTATTGGAAACGAGCCTTTCAATATTCAATCAAACAGAGATTTTTAAATAATAATAATAATACATAAAATAACGTTTTGTAATGTGAACATCGTGCTATTTGCACTATTAACTATACCAAAAGTATTTGAAATATTTTGATAAAATGGAAGTAGAGTTAGAGCAATCTTCAGTTGTTGCAATGCAAAACAAATTTAATTTATCTTAAATTTCTAAGTAAAGGCAACAACCTCGTGATGTTTAAGTAGTGTTGCATATGGTGAAACGAATATTAAATTGTTAATTGCAAAAATTGCATCTTTATTCAGCGCAAATTCAGAAGTAAATATTTAAAGTAGAAAATTACCTATATAGTGAACAGTTGTAGAGCAAATGGACATTCTTACAGAAATGTTTAATTTTGCTCTACTTCTACTGACTCGGACTAACTATAGACTATAGAATTTTACATGCATGTGTACTCTATCGGTAAAAGCGTATCCCCTACTGCGAGATGCACTGCGAGGTAAATAAGCACACAAAATATTATTATTATCAAACATTTTGTAGTCCAACATTTCAATCGCACTACTATTTTTATGAACACATCTGTAAGTAAGACTGCGTATGTAATGACTGAAATTGTTCCTTTTAGAACTTTTCAAATTTATTGTTGGCTCTACATATTGCAATTTTTGCAGCTTAAATATGAAACTTATAAAGTTTATTAGAATGTATATAATAAATTTATTGTATCTTTCTCTGAAGTTATGTTTTTGCGATGTTAAGGAAATAATATGAGATACCAATTGATAAAATGATAAACTTGTAGTGCGTTCGGTAACAAACTAACAATCATAACCCCTATACCCTCTTACCTAAGATCAATGTGTGGCTCTATGTGAAACGTATGGTTGTTTGCAATGTACGAAAATCCGACAAGATAGATAGATAGATTACAAGAATGGAATCAGCTGCAAAGTAAAGTAGTGCGATAGAGCTCATTAAATCTTAACAATATTTTATTGAGAGAAAGATGTCGGTTTAAATGGCATAATGAATGTTGAAGTTTACAATTTGGGCAATAGCTGAGTACATTTTTGGGGTAAATCAGGCAAATCAAGAAGCTTCTTTTACTCACAACTAATCCCGTTCAAACGTAGCTAAAGATCGATGCGTCTGTCAAATCGTAATCAACATGCGCATCTAAAGCAATAAATAAACAGAAAAAAAACCAAATTGATGTTTGCTTTTGTTCAAATTTGTTGTATATTTGCTTTGGAAATGAATCAGTGTACCTGTTGCTGGCACCTGTCCGAACCACAGAAATAATCTTGTATATAAACCGCAACGAAACATGAATGCGAAAGTGTATTCGAAATGCGAATGCTAACCGGAAGTGTTGATTCATAGGGTTGTTGCTGCATCAGATTTGCGATTGTAATTAGTTTGACGGAACTTAGTAGAGAGTCAAGCCAGCTGGTTCAATGGGGCGTATGAGTAATTGTTACTCTTCAGCTTAGAGCACTCAACGTATGCTGTGCCCCAATGCAAATTTTACGTTAATAACAAAGTCTTGCTGTTGTTCCTGGTGTTGTTGTAGTTGTTGTTGTGGTTATTTTTCATTCATAAAATACAAAACACAGTTTCATAATCGAAACCTCAACCAGCGAAATAACCGGTTCGTGGCTTTTGTATATTGTATACTTGTTTGAATGATCGAAAAAATATATTTTTTCGTTTTTTTAACGATTTTGTGCTCTTTACTACATGATCAGTTGACTTGACTAACAAACTATGCAAATGCGGCAACGTTACGGCACGTGGGCGGCAGCTGCTGCAAATGAGAGATCGAAACGAGCAAATTCGAGATTTTTATGAATGAAACTCGCTTGAGGTGACAACGCGGTGGGAAGAGCACGCGGTGTGCAGGGGCTTTATTTTTGTCGAACGGATGTGCCTAATTAACAATGCTGATTACATTTTATACACCTATATATCGGTTTATTAATTAGAATTATTTGGTGCTTAGACGCATTCAATTTAAATGAGCGAAAGGCAAAAAGTCGTTTGCCAACTGCCAGTAATCGAGTTTATACTCATCATGATCTATGATTATCACGATGGCTAAGAGTCAAGTAACTGAATGTGTTACACCAAAAAACTTGTGGCAGTCAATTTACAGACTTAACTTGTTGTTAAGGGGCGCATCTGTCGGATTTGTGAAATCATTTCGCATCAATGAAAATAATTAAATTCCGACGCAATTCAGCATCACAAACTCTGCTGAGACTTTTCTATACGCTGCATTCGAAAACTTGCCAATTAAATATCATATGTAATATAAAATTTATTTATATATCACAGTTATCATATTTGATTATGTAATAACAAAATTAGGTACACATATCTTTAAAAAAATAGAAATATACAAAGTTAGTCTCATGAATTGTTAATTTTTTTTTCTTATAAACTTCAACACTTAAAGCTTTTTTTTATTATTTTGAATTCAACAGGTATTTAATGGAAAATATTTGTTCAAATTAATTTATATAAGTTTAACATTTTTCTTTAAGAATCGTTGATTTGTAATACTGAAACTTGAATACATATATTTATTATTTTAATTATATATTATACATAACTATTTAATAGAGGAATATGGATTTTTCAAACATTTTTTCATTATATTTATATTATATATTTAAAAAAAAAAATGTATATATGAATTATTTTGTTTTCTGTTTTCTAAAGAGCTTCACAACTGCAACGAGGCTAGCAGCTTAAGTTCTCATTTTTGCAATTGTTATATCGCCTCTAAAAAATATTGTTATATTCGAATATATTATTGTTTCTATCTATAATATAAGTCTATTGACTCACATCGTCTGCCATTAATACTCTGCGATTTGCAGCGCATTTGACATGACTATATAGTCCGATTGAGTTGAACTGAAGTTCAGTATAGGTATCATTTTCCAGCTGTGCCTTCACCGCTTTTGTAGTTGGTTTTGCCTTTGCTTTTCTGCTACTGTTAAACGCAAAATTTATGAACAATTTTTAGGAGAAGTCACGCGTTAAATGTACGACACAAACTCACGCGACAGCCGAGCAGAGGTAAATGGGCCCTGTGAAGCGGGGGGAAGCTGGGAATGCGATGCGGCAATTGGAGATGATTTCGTTAACGCGTTGGCTGCCTGCCTGCTTGGCTGCCTGGCTGGTTGCGCATGCCTTCAACGCGACATGGGTTGGCCAGGCGGTCGCATTGGCTTTTTGTAATGCGCCATGTAATATATTTTATTAACAATAAAATGTTAAGTGCCACAAGGCGAGGAGGAAGCAGAAGGCAGCAGAAGTAGAACGAGGAGCAGCTGGGCAGCCAAACGGTATCGCTGCATGCTGCGCCGCAAGGATGGAGCCTACTGCTACTGTGTGTGTGCGCGTGATGTCCCTCTGCCCCACTATTGGCCTGTCCGTTGGTGGGGGTTATTGTGTGAAAAAGAAGATAAACTGCGTGCGCACATATAATCGCGCCATGAATCAAAATCACACCAGTTCGCTATATATAGATATCCGGCCAGCCAAGCACCAGGAGCAGCATCACCATCAGCTAACGAATGCCAAAAGTCTCTCTCTCTCTCTCTTTCCCAACTTTTCCCTAACTTATTTCCTCAGTGTGCGCTGTGTGCCACCTGTGGCCGTTTAACTATGCAAATCCCTAAAAGTAAACCAGTTCTGTTAGCCTTCCACCATGACCGTATACCAAATTCGGTGGCCAACTGCCACCCACAATAGGCCACAAATAGCAAGCACAATTAACCGTACGATGCAAATCGAACAATGTCCATAAAAAGCTCAAGAAAAAACGCGAATACAAACTGCCCGCATTTCGAACTAATTCCATTTGGGAAATTCTTTGGCCACATGAAAAATTGTATTGCAACGCTGACAATGTCAAATTGTGCTGACCACTGTCAGCATCATCAGTGGGGCATTTATCTTGCGGGCTTGCACCCGCTACAGGGTACAGGGTCTGGTACCCTAAGATATGCCCAGTAGCAAAACAGCATCAGCAGCAGGTGAGTTGCTGGCAGGGACCACACAAATTTGCGACATTTCCAGCGCAGCATCATTTATCTATTTCGGATTTATCATTGATTAATCGCCAGCGGGCTGACTCTCCGTGGATGCGTGTGACGCCAGTTGGCTGCCAGTTGATGCACTCAGAAAAAATGTTATTGATGGAAGGTTATGTGAAATGAGCCTGGACAATATGCAACCTGCACATGAAGATAAACTTTTAAACAACAACAATAGAAGAATACAATTTTGTTTTTTTAAATAATAGCCATATCAAAGTCGGAAATTGTTCGAGCAACTCATAAATGCACTTTAAATTGTATACTAATTACTCTTTTATAATTTAAGTTAATTTAAAAAAATACCTTTCTTTCATTAAATCATTTCCATCAAAAACTAACGTCCTTTCATTATTTAATTATTTGTTATTAACTTATGAACATTATTAGCGCATTGCTGAAGAAATCTCTTAGGTCTTTATATTCCGATTTAAAATCTATATACCACAATGCATACTCGTATTATATAAGTATATGTGTTGTGATTTCCCAATCCTTTCTTTTATTGTTTCTCCTTCTTTTTTTCTCACTTTACTTTGGTCGCTTTTACTAATGTCTTTCTATTTTAATTTTTTTTTAACATTTTATTTTTTACTCATAATTACACTTAATATTCTTTAAAATATTATTTTTTAAGTTTCCATAGTAGTCCAGAACGTGTTTGCTGGATCGTATTGGCGATAATATTGAGACACATTTTCTCTGTATTTATTTAGGCTATTTAATATCTACTATATTTCAGTTTTTACCTTTAGTTGACACTCGTTTGATCTACGTATTAAAAAAGGCAACTGAAGCAATCTATTCGCCAATTAAAAAATATTATTATATATCAGTCAGGAAAGTATCGTCAACTTTGCATATATTTATTTGAACCCGTTCAATCTGCTTACATATCTAATTAGATTCACATATTGATGTCAGAACAGTCCAACCTATATTTTATTTATGAAAATTTGTAGGACATTTTTCCCGTCATTGTTGGAAAACATGTTTACTTAGACTGCGATTCTAGCTTCTTTTTTTGAACTTGATTAGAGTTTTCTGGAAGTGTAATTTAGTCAGCTCTCTAATCGGCGGCATATTTGCATATTCGCTTTATACAGTAAATGGGCCAGTCAATGATCGTTAAGCCGACTTGAGACCAGTTGCAGTCCAAACTGGGCTGGGCCGGGGCATTTGTGTTTGTCATTGGCTAGCTCAATTAGCAGCAGCAGATCGATGGATGCAGCATGGGTATGAGTGCACCTGTATGTTGCAGCAGCAACGCAGAGGTCAATCTACTCTGAGAAGCACGTGTTGCTGCCGCTAATTGGATGCATCGGACACGGCCTGAGGGCTTGAGGTCTGGATCTTTGATTATGACTTGTGCTTGTGACTAATCAGCGAGCGTTTGGTTACGCCACTGGAATTTGTAACACCTTGGCAAGAGGCTGCGCTTAATCCTGTCAAGCTGTTAAATTAATTTTTCTGCCCCTTTTTCGTGCATAACTTTTACAGCAAATAAGCCAACAGGCTGGCTGTTTGCTGGCTAAAAACGTGACTCAGTGCAAAGGGCTGCGGCAATCAAAGTTGTTAGCAACAATCTATAACAGCGCGGACTACTCAGCTCTTTTCCGGGCACATCTATCTTGTTTTTTTAGCTGACTGAAGCCGAATAAAATATATAAAAGTCTCTCCTATTTCGAAATCAAAATTCTTCTAGTTTATATATATATTTTTTATACCCTGAACCCATTGAAAATGGGAAATCAGGGTATAATGTTTTTGTGAAAATGTATGTAACAGGCAGAAGGAGGTGTGGCAGACCCCATAAAGTATATATATTCTTGATCAGCTCGACAAACTGAGTCGTTATAGCCATGTCCGTCTGTCCGTCCGTCCGTCCGTCCGTCCGTCCGTCCGTCCGTCCGTCCGTCCGTGTGAACGCAGCGATCTCGTAAACCACATAAGCTAGAGATCTGAAATTTGAAATGTATACTCGTGTATATCCTACGCAGTACGAGTTTATCATATTTTTTCGATAACTCATCCCATTTCCTTATTATCGATAAAAAATCGATAACTTTTCTCCGTTTTTGAATACCGTTATAGCTATAGATTTCAGATTTACTGTGTATATCCGTGTAATGAATACAAACATTTTGCAATTTTTGAATTTTGGATACCACGCCCCCTTCCCCCTAAATTTGTAGTATTTCAAATACTAGAGACTTGTGCTTTGGCAAGTACATACATATGATTGTCATTATTACGCTGTAAAAGTTCAGGGTTCAGGGTATCTCTTAGTCGAGCAGTCTCGACTAGAGCACTCTTACTTGTTTAAATTTCATGTTGTTATTACAATTTGCGATTATGATAAAATAAGATCACATTTTACTCTACTGAAATTGCACTTAATAAGATGAGATTCATTTGTGACATAGAAACACAGTCTGATTAATTGTATGAACTGTGACGAGAATCATAAAATTAATACTTTTAGCAAAATGTGCAGATATAATATGAGATTAATCTGGCTTTTTACAATTTTCTTATTTTTATAAATCCATTGAAAATATGAGTTGAGTTGAATTAGCCATGTGTGTCTGTCTGTCCACCATATGAGAGTTGACACTACAAGTTTTTGATTTTTTCCTGGATTAGTCATCCCATTTCCTTAATATCGATACAACTAACTTGAATACCACGAGAGATGGATTTAATTTAAAATTTACTGAGAGGATTCTTACGATGAATATTTCGGTTTTTGGCGATAGAGGATTGAAATTTTATTGCTCGATTGCAGAATTCATATTTGTTTATTGTTCAATTTCTGTTGCTTTAGCCAGCAGCAGAGCAAGTTCAATATGATCGAGATGACAGTGGACCAAATTGTTATTTGCTTTTTTAGAGCCTGCAGTCTCTAAAGAGACTTGCACGTTTTGTGAATTCAATTGGAGCCCGGCTAGCTGGCCTGCCAGCCGAAACGTTGCCTAACGGGCTGGCTGGCAGCGTGGTAGGCTGCTTGTATGTACAAAGTGTTATAATCCATCATCGTAATCAATGTGCCGGTGCTGCTGATAATTGTGCTGCTGGGTGCTGGTTGCTGGTTGCGCCATTGGCGACCACCGCACTTGGCCAAAAGCCAAATAACTGTAACTAATGGAAATTGTAACACTTTGGCAATGCTTTAAATGCTTGCGACCGTTCGAGCCCCATGCAAAATGATTTTCTTTAAAGCGTGTTTATGACGCCTCGTCAGGCGTTCCAAAATTGATTAGGATTAGGCTAGCGGCTGCCACGACCATCGACCAACAATAACAACAACAACAACACCAACAACCACAACGATTAACATGCACCGGTCAGTGCTCAAGTGGAGTTATTAGCTCACCGCATTGCTCGCACAGACGAAAGTTCCCAATTGGCCACGCATTCAAGCCAAATTATCGGCATTACATTTACACAAGAGGCGACGACTAATCACCAGCTACACTTTACAGCCCGATAAATGCGTCGATCCATCAAGATTGCCTGAAACTCCAGATTTGTGGATTAAAAGCGAGCTGGACAACTAGACAACTGCTCTTGAATTATGATAAAATAGATATTTAATCACATATGTCGGACATCTTTTGGTGGATCACAAATCCTGCAATAATTTCACTTCAATTAGCAGTGCTTACAAAAAAAATTTAAAAAAAAAACGAATTTAAAGCGCGTTGCAAATAAATACACTTCAAATTAATTTAATAATAGTTTAAGTTTGCACCACATGTATCTTATTTTAAACTTAAATAAACTTTCATTTGGAATTGAAGCTCGCCGACTAACAATGTAGACTTTGTAATTACATTTTAAGTCACTGATTATTTCTTGCTGTAGCTGTAATGCTTTCGACAACTTTTTCTGTACTCTCCGTAAGCCTTTATAACTTGTAGAATGATTTTGGGACACTCGTTTATATCTAGGTCTATATTAACTTATTTATCCTCTGATTCGAGGTCTTGCAGCTTCAGTTATTTGTCAATCATAAATCATTTCATTTCGATACTTCTTTCAGGTAGTTGATTATGTTAAACTTGTTTCTACTTATCTTGCATTTATTTTTAGCTTTACAGATATTTCACTAGAAAAAATGAAGAGAACTTAAAAACTTTTTTAATCTCTATTGGAGTTTCTTCCGATTTCGCCTGCAGTTCATTGGGTGAGTCGAGTGCCAAGTTGTAACTCTTGGAACATTCTCACGCAACTCGACTGACCATAAGTGAGACATTAGGCGCAGTTGCAGTCAGTTGACCTTTGACTTTGGCCATATTTGCGCAACGTCTGATGCCTGAGCGACAGAGCCAGACTGTCAGACAGTTGGCTAAGTTGGCCGTTAAAGTCGTAACTCCGGCATCATTAAGACAAAAAACATTTGGTCAGGCACGACCCAGCGCCTGATTAATTGCTCCCGGTGCAGAATTTGACTTTTTTGTTTCTCAAATTGCAATGCAACGCTGACTAGAGTAATTACCATGCCATTTGCTTGGATGGAGGGAGGCAGAGAGTGCTCGCCAGCGAAGAGACTCTATTTCAAATTGCACTTAATATGGAATTTCAAGTTCAAATTCATAATACACACACATTTGCAGTTAGCGCATAACTATTCATTTGATCTGGCCGTATTGCCCGAAACACTTTTAGCTGCCATTCGTGCCTAAATGCTGTTTGCCATTGATGATGTCAGCAGCAACAGCAGCAGCAGATCAAAGGCTGCCAATTGAGTGAATGGCCAAGCAACTTCCACAAGTCTATAGCTGGCTAATTTGCTCGCAGTTTAATTTAATGATTTGTTTTGCAATCTAAATGCAACAAGAGCTACAACTCGGCTAAAAGTATGAAACAAATATTTATGAAGCTTTTGCAATTTTTACACACTGACAATTGCCAACAAACATTTTATTAATAATTATGAAATTTATTCAGTTTTTTCTCATTTAATTTGTAGGAGTATCGTCAATAGTTTTCTTTGACCTTTCCTCATTTATCGATCAGCATACGGATTCCACGCTCATAATTAGTGTCTTCTTTGTAAGAAGGTTGAAGTTGTTTGCACCTTCACCTATGAGCTACATTTCGCTTTCCATTGAAGGGCCTTTTGATACGTGGTGGATCATGCAGGCAAAGTCAGATCTTTGCATAAATCCTATGTGTATTGCAAATATCAATAAAAATATTGTATATTTTGAGACATGGAAATTACTCTTACTGCTATGGCTTCTTAAGCAACAATACGGCGGACAAAAATACATCAATACTGAAGATGTACTCAATATAAAGCTGAATTTCTTAATATTTCTAATATACTTATGCATGTGGTGCAAGCTTATGAACGAAATAGCAACTTTCGGATTCCTCAAATATAAACACGACTGATCGTCTCTGGCTTTATATAAACGGATAGCATGATGAGAGTGCGCTCTTACAAATTCATATTTCAACACTCTTATTGATAATTCTCTAAATACCCTAACATATATTTGCATTTTTTATTTCCATATTTCTGTTGCCAAAAGAAGATTGATCATATCTATTTCTAAAACAATGACTTTTATTTTTGCTTAAATATTTCATATTTCATTGGTATCGTGTGAAAAGTCGCACTGAATGTGAGTTTTTAAATGGATTTAACATAACTCGCGACCTGTTAGGCTTAGCGCTTTATAGAGTATTGATGTCCAATTGTAGTGCGCAAAAGCAACGAAGCAAAGAAGCTGCCACCGAGACACTCGACGCAGATGCAGCTCGTATGTGGCTTAACGATATTTTGGCCACCATTTTTGGGGAGGCTGTGTTGAGATCAAGCAGCAATTTGCATATGTTCTTTTTTTACGTCTCGGAGATCAGTTTGGATGTGGACTGCGTCTGTGTCTTGGATCTCCAAATTATGTCGTTATTTGTGCCATTTTTGGCAATACCTGCGACGACGATGAGGCTCTGTGATAAATTTGCAGCACTTAGCTGCAGACGTTGCCAGTTGCCAGTTGCGAGTTGCCAGTTGCCAGTTGCTCGTTGCAAGTTGCAAGTTGCATGTTGCCGTCTGTCGAGCTGTCAGTCAGGAGTATGTCAATTGGCTTGCTAATGGCTGCCAATGCATCAGCTTATGATGTGCTTGGACGGGAGTAGAGCTGAAGACCTGAAGAGCTGCTCTTAAAGTGTTGTAAACGATGTGGCAAGGCGACGGGCCTAACGAGCCGCACAAATACACACGGCATTTATCATAAACGGCCGCTCATAAATGCAAAAGACTTTTCCCTCTCTCCGTCTTGTCGTGGCTTTTTTTACTTTTTACACTTGCCAATCAGACAATTCCGCACTGCTCTGGCCTAAGGCAAGCAAAAGGCAGCGCTTGTTCAATTAATTTGGCCAGCAAAAGAAAAAAATGTATACATTAAAATTGCTCGAGGTAAAGAAGCAGAGCCAAGTGCAACAATTGAATAGATAATAACTCACGGGCTCCACCTACCCAGCCACCCACCACATACATTTAGCCAAGCAACTAGCCTAGCCACAAGCAACTGACCGTTGACCAGACCAACAAACTGTTGCAGCAGCAGCACTAGCACCAGCAGCAGCAACAGACACAGCAACAACATTTGCCTGTTACTGTTTGCTGCTGCTGTCATATTCAAATTGCTAATATGATTGGTGTTTACAGATTAGAAAACAAATATTTCACAAATATTACCACTAATAATTTGTTGTTGTTGTTGTTGCGGCGTCATGTTGCAAGCGGAACATCATGATGATGCTAATGCTGATGCTGATGCTGATGCTGATGCTGATGATGATGATGATGATGATGCTGTGTATAAATGCTGAAGTGGCGGCGATAACCTTTTGACTCGAATTCTCTCTCTGGCCAGGCGAATTGTGACTGTGTCTTGGACGGAGTTGGAGTCAGAGTCGTAGTCGAAGCAGGAGTTTGTAGTGGGGGGCTAGAGAGACGCAACCGCGTGCAAAACTGACAAATTGAATGAATAAAAGAGCAACAAGTGGTCCTCGCTCCGCATGGACGGACAGCCGGGACAGGCAGCTGGCCAGCCAGCTAGCATAGTTAAACATTTTGAATGAAAACGCCAAGAGTGAAACGTCGACAGCGATGCGGCTATGTTCAACGCTGCACGCTGCACGCTGCACGCTGGCAATGTGTTGCACGTTGTGTTTTGACTGCAGTCGAGAGGCGCAAAAACATAAATCGAAACACTTGCTGCGTGTGCCCGGCAACAGTTGCCTTTGCTTCACCATAACATTTCCCCCCTGCAACCTAGTCTCTGGACACCCTCAACACTGTTTGCCGCCCACCGCAGCAGGTTCCTTTTCTTCCTTGGTAGGTGTTGCCCCAACGTACAATGCGCTGCACTCGGCTGTGGCAAAGACTCGGGCTGAAGCCGAGTTCACTTGGAAATCAAGTCGAAAATTGCAATTGCAAAATGTTTGGCCCTCGGCTAAACTATATAGTGGACTGTAGTGCTTTCTGCATTGGTTGACGCTGACGATTCCACCGATGATTCGACTCTCGCACTTCACGCTCTTCACTCCTCTAGCCTGGTCATGGCACTCATGTGCCATCTATTTGCCGGGCCAACCAGCCACATGTGGCATGGTGTTTGCTCCGATCTGTGTTTTTCGTGCCAGCCAGCCAGCCAGCCTGCTGTTGCATTGTTGCAGTTGTTGCAGTTGTTGCAGTTGTTGTGTTTGTCGTTTAATGCGTGGCCGCCTCGCAATGGTGAGGCGCTTTATTAATTCACTCGACGGTTGCTTAATGTTTGTGCATATATGAATACCCTCGCTACAAGCCAGTCTTTCAGCTATGTGATAAATCTAGTGGTAATACGAATTTGGCAAAGCATGTTACCTAGTTCAGTTCCATTTCCTATAATGGATGTACTGATCATGGACAAAATATAAGCATTTCATGTAATCTTTTTGTTACAATTTAATTACATTTTCCAATTATTATTCTCTCATGAAACATTGGCAAACGAAATTTACGAAAAACAGGCTAGTATCTTTGTGTATTTATGAAGTATATTATTGTATTTAATTTAAAATTTCGAAGCTGAACTAATTTACTACTGAAATACAAGGCTCTTCCAAGATAATTATAAATTTTTTACATATATACGTATATTTAAAATAAATTATTAGATATTTAAAATATATATTAAATTAATTATATTAAAAGCAATGTCCATTACTTCTTTTTATAAAATTATATTATGAGTGCTATAAATAAATTAAATATATTTAATACTTGTATATGTATATGTCTATTTATATATATATATATAATATAAATATATATATAATAATATATATATATATATATATATATATAATATAAATATATATATAATAATATATATATATCTATATATTCATTTTCCTACTTTGACATTCTTTAAAAAGAAAATGTTATTCAATTCAAACATTTAGTGGAATGTCCCGAAAAAGGTATCAATTATTGATTTAGTGCTCAAAGCCGGAAACACTACCAAATATAAGAGCCAATAATAATTTTAATAATTTAATTGAGTTTGTGATGGAAAGGATTCTCTGGACTAAAAGAAATGTTTGTAAATTGTTATTTAATTGTTGCATAATAAATTTCACTTGCCATAGTTAATATTTTGGAAGTGTATCAAGAATTCGTTTCATATATCCTCTAGCAACTTAGCCATTGGTCATTGGGTAGGCTGTCGCTTTTTGCAGTCAGTGCGGGTGCTGGGGCATTGCAAGCAGGGGCATAAATCGGCCCCAGGTGTTTGGGTGCGCATTTCCCACGGATTAGTGCATAAATAAAGAAGGTCAGAGCTCTGTTTGGGGGACAGCTAGCAAGTTAACTAGATATTTCAAATGCACTATGGCAGGGGTCGCCGTCTCCTGCCGTCTGCCCCTTCGAAAGGCTTCCGATACTACATATGACGGTCAACTGTACCGTAGCATTGCATCGTAGCGGTTCGCCTGCTTTCTTTTTGGTGCATAAGCCAAATTGCTTTATTAACCGCGGTACGCCACGTATAAAGCATAACAACTTCATTTGATGCTGCCAGGCACCGCCTAAGGTGGTCCTGACGCAGCATTTCCTTTAGCTCATTAACACGTTTGCTGTGCCGGTCCTTGGGCTCGAGAGGAGACTGGAGAACGGCGTTGATGGAACCCACACGCAGCGGTTCTCACGCTGCAACACAAAAAAGCATTGTGTGCGCAATTTAAGATTAGCAACAGTTAGCACAGACAAAGGAATGGCCACGGCATGGATCATAATGATAATGCTTATAATAACAACGGTTGGTCCGCCCGATAGGTCGATTGGTTGGTCGGTTGGTCAGCAAGGACCACCAAACGGCGCTGATAAGATGCCGACCCACAGTCCGAGAACTGCGTGCGCAAGATCTGGCAAAGAGATAGCGAGGGGAGCTCCAGCTGGTGGCTCCATCGATAATCGCGCATTAAGCGTGCGTAAGTCACGTCACGGCGAGGCCTCGAGGAAGTGAAAGACCGCAAGGCACTTCAGCAACCAGCAAAACAAAAACCAAAACAAACAGAAAGAAAGAGCGAGCATGCCCAGAGACCTTGCCCTGGGTGCGATCGCGATAAGCGCGACTTTTGCCTCGGTACGTGCTAAACCCTTGCCTGCGATCATTTTAATTATACAGTACCCTGGACCAACTGCGCCACAGAGCAGCGGATCACTAAAACACCGAACCACCGTCGCTACCGCCACTCCTTGCCTCATTCATATTACGGAACCGGGGTCAAGCAACGCAAATTGTGGGCTTGGTCAATATTTGTTTAAGCCGGGTCCATAAATACTTAATTTGTTCAACGGTTTTTTTTATTATTTTCTTTTATAAAGCCATCGAGACGACAATTGGACCGCAATTACCTCAAAATCACTTACGCAAATACAGTTAAGTCTCCCATGAGTGGACAGCCACAATAAATCTTGGCAATTCTACAAATTCTAAAGGAACTCAAATTATTAGACGAGTATATATCATTCCACATGTTTAATAAAGAACAAAAACGTTTTTTCAATTTCTTCGTTAGCCTTAAAAAATGTATGAGTGTCAGTCGAACAGAGGTGTCCATTAACGGAGATTTCACTGTGTACAAGAAAAGTTTCGGATTTTATTTTAAAAGAGACAGCGCACAGGTTGATCAGTCGTCAATATCGTGTTCAGAGTTACGTGGGGAGATGGGCGCCGAGGCATCCACCTCGAGATAATCGTGCACCAGCTGGCAAATATTCTCGGAAGCCTCATTGAAGTTGCCCTCCTCGAGGCCCTCGCCCACATAGTGATAGACGAAGGCTCGCCGCTGATAGAGCTTGTCGAATTTGTTGACCAAGCGACACCAGGCAATCCGTATATTCGTATTATTCGAGATGGCGACACAGGCGCGACTCGTGGGCGCCAAGTCGCCGTGGGGCACATAGACTGGGGGCATGTTGCTGACGCCGATCTTAAAGCCTGTGGGTGACCAGTCCACAAATTTGAAGGACTTCGACCGCTTGATTCCTTCCAGCGCTGAGTTGATCTCATTCGGCGCAATGTCGCCACGATAGAGCAGCACACATGCCATGTATTTGCCATGGGTGGGATTGCAGCGAACCATTTGGTTGCTCATGTGGAAGCACTGGCCAGTCAGTTGGGCGGTGCTCATGTTGACGAATTGCGAGTGGGTGACGGGCACAAGTGGTGCATAGTTGATCAGGGGATAATGTATACGCGGATAAGGCACCAAATTCGTTTGCAGTTCTTGAAAGCTCACGGATTGACCCGCAAATCGTTGCGTAGCCGTAAGCGAAGCCACCACTTGGCCAATGATGCGGTTTAGGTTGGTGTAGGTGGGCGCGGGCACATTTAAGGTATTCGCACAGATATCATAAAGTGCCTCGTTGTCCACAATGAAAGACACATCCGCACAATCCATGGAAAAGTGGGCGGCCAGCAGAGCATTGTACGGCTCCACAATGACAGGAGAGATGCTGGAAGAAAGATTAAACAGCATATGCAATGCGTGTAGCTCATCAACTTACGAAGGCGATGGATACACTAGAAACTCAACGACAGTCATCTTCCTTCCAAAGTCTTGGGTCAGCTGCTCCATTATTCGCGTGCCCAGGCCAGACCCAGTGCCGCCGCCAATGGCGCGAAACACCAGAAAGCCGCGCAAGCTTCGACAACGTTCGGCGACACGGCGTATTGCATTCATAGCACGATCGAGCAGCTCACTGGCCATCAAATTGTAGCCGCGGGCGAAGTTACTGCCGCTGTCATCCTTCCCCGTGATGAGCGTGTCCGGATGAAAGAGATTCCGATAGGCACCCGTCCGTATCTCATCTGAAGCCAAGAAAAGCAAGAGAAAAAACATTGCAGTCGGCTGTAACCGACTGCATAATACTCGTTCACGAAATAAAATTGTTTAAGACGAGCGATGTGCCAATACCCAAATGGCTAAGCACCATATAATGTACAGGTTGTCTATAGTGCTAATCAGCAGTGATCCACCTGCAAGGTTTGCTGATCTAAGCTCTAAAACTCCGGAACTTACAGATTTTAAAATACGCTCCCCAGGCGATGAGGGTAAATAAGGCATATTATATATTATCAAACTTTGATCAGTAGAAAAAAGGTTTGAGCTATAAAACTATGAGAGATGCAGTTTCTAGCGATTCTCCCTGTCCCTCGATAGGTGCAGCTCAATAGCCTTGGTATTTTTATTCTATGGTAAAATAGTTCAAATTCTATATCCCGCTGTTTTTTTTGTTTGTTTAAATATATACTAATTCTCGACTTACAAAATCTTAGCACTAAATCAGACACGGACGAGGCACGAGTGAATATTCCAAAGTGCAAGGAAACACGGACAGTAAGACGGACATTGTACGAAAATCCAATAAACTCGTTTCTATTCGCGAGCGAGTATTAAAATATTAGCTATATTATTGGATGTGTAGACATATATATATATGCAGGATAAGTAGTTGCCAGGCACCTATGACCGTTGGCTCCGTGTCAATCATAACCAGACGGGGCTGCACGCAAGGCTCCATTCCACTAAATTCGAAAAATGTGAGAAAGGACTCGTCGCAGGGCTTGCTCATCAGTCGTCCGTTTGAGAGGATGCCATGCTCCAGGCAGTAGAGCTCCCAGCATGCATTTGCAATCTGTACGCCCGCCTGCCCAATGTGTATCTGTATTATCTCGCCCTTGCTGCCCATCTGGTGCCGATCGAACTACTCAGCCACTGCTGATCCAAGCCAATGCTCGACATATGCCACTATCGAATTTTGATCACCCTTGAGCCAGAAGTTAATTAATTATAAATTAAATTAAACTAGAATTTTGGATCGTATTTTTTTCTGCTTTTTCAAATAATTTAATTTACATTGTGATTTCAGTGACAAGCTAAACAATTCATTGCTCAAGCTCTGCCTTACATATACATATATATATATATATATATATTAGTTGTATGTGGCCAAGAGTATATATGTATTTTAAATTAAGTACGCACAATACAAGTTTACATTACATTCATTATTGTCCGCGCGCGGATTAGTCAGTTTTCGAAGCGTTAAGTACATATCCTTAAGTATAAAGTGTATATAGTTAGTGAATTTCCGTGCTCGAGTGCATAAAAGCTATAGATTACTTTGGGATGTACGAGAAGGAAAGCATTATAGTTTTTCAATATTTTTATGTAATATATATATATAAATACTTGTGTCTGTGCACATACATATATAGTGCTGTCTTTATGTGTGTATTATACAAAGCAGTTGCGATTTCTAGCTACGTTTTAAATCATTTACAAAACATACTCCAAAATTATTTTAACCACAAATGAATGACATTTTGAAATAACTTTCATATTTTATATACCTCGAATTTTTGATTGATTGAATAAAGAACGTGAAGAAATTGCTTCTGAAATGTTTTTGTTTCTCAATATTTTTTTTACCTACTTTGAATGGAGCTATTTGGTTTTAGACTTGTTTGCGAAGAGCTTACAGGTATATAAATTTTATATAAAATTGAAATAAGTCACGAAACCATTGTTTCGTGCAGAATTGTTTAAGGAACCTGGTTTAGCTAAAATTAAATGAATTGATTTTAGAAATAGAAACACTAAAGTAGCTATTAAGTTGGTTTAGTTGGAAGTATAGTCCACACACAGCTAATATATCCCGAATTAAAGATTTTGAGCAAACAGATGTTCGACCTCCTTTTGTTCAAGTTAAGGTCGGACAATGTTCAGACACTCCTCCAATATCATACAATCTCGATAAACCTCTATATACAGAACAGAATGGAAAATTTGTTAAAGTAGCTAAACAGACTTGGATTAATATCTAAATGTAGAAACATCAGTAGATAAAACCGTTTTAGGTGCAATTTAAGTGCAATTTAAGTGGTGGCTAGCTTGGTTAGTTAACAGTGAGACAAGTCGGTAACCGACAATTCTGAGTCATTTAATTCGAAAGCTATTTCATGGCATTGCCACTTGTGGTTGTGGTTGCGAGACTAGAAATAATACAATTTTATACATTTGAGTCTGGGCCAGATCGGGAAGCAGGCAATACACAAAGCCTGTGCCCCAGCTCAAGGCTTCAATTTTGTTCTATGGCAAACGAGGGTCGAGAGTAATTCCCTAAAGCAGCGACTGTTCCAATAAAATGCGCTCGAATCCAGATGGTGGGCCGTGCGTGAAATTGTCCAGAATAATGTCCAGAATTGCGCCGTTGCCCACTGCAAAGCAGATTAGAAAAAACGTATTCAGTCATAAGCAGGCATATACAGTGAAATCTCAGTTGACGGACAACTGCAGTTAGCAGAAATGTATTAAATTGGGAAGTCAAAATGAAAATAACAATTTGCAACAAATAATGAAAATATAAATTAAATAAATAATTTAGTTTACAAAATTTGTGTAGTTGAATAAAGGTTCCAGAGAATATTAGACAGACAGATGGACAGTTTGATAGACAGACAGCCAAAAGGACTCCTGGTCGGGAATATATGAATGTACAAATGGTTCAGGGTATCATCATGCTTATACAAGCTCATAAAGGAACTATGCCTGCCCATGTTACATGTAAAGAATGATTCCACTGTACACAAACAAAATCGTACCATAGATCACGGGAAAGAGAGCCGGGCCACGTACATTGATGAAGGGCACCTCCAGGTTCTTGCCATTGAAATAGAAATTGAGCTCGACATGATCGAAGGCCACGCCCAGTATGTCTCCCTCATCGGGAAAGTCCCGTTGTGGTGCACTGATCAGAGCAGCCACAGGGCTTAAGTCTGACTGCGACTTCTCCTCCAGTCCGGTGGTCATCAACAGATCCTCCTGCAGATCCTCAATGGCAATCAGACCAGCAGCAGCTGCTGCACTATTGTTCAATATGCCATTGGCAGTGGTTGTGACTGTTTTGGTGGTTGACACGGGCTGCGCGCCATTGGCAACCACCGGACGCAACTCCTCGTCGTTGTGGCGCGTGGCATTGTCGGAGCACAGGCACCACGATTCGCGATCGCCGCCACCCCATTTGCGTGACAAGTCCGCTTGGCGAGTGGCCAAGCCAATGGACCAGCTGCCGCTCTGTTGGATCTTCACCTCGAAGTAGGATTTGGATTGGACCAAAGGCGCTGTGGCCAGCACGCCACCTGTGCCTGTGACTCTCAGCTGATGGGAGAGCAGTATAACATCAGGGCCTGCAAACATAAGTATCAATACATATAGATATGCATATACATATGTGTGCATGTGTGTATATCTCTGTGTCAACTTACCCATATGTGCTGCATCGAGATGCACTTCGGGCTCCCTCAATCGATGCGCGGCTGCTGTTGGTTTTCGCAGCTGCCCCCCATTGAGGCAGGTGCGCAGGCAACAAAACATGTCCAATTATGTTTCTGTATATATATACAGTTTATATATATACTAATTAAAATGTTTTTATGTCAGCTTGGATTTTTTCCAGCTGCAGTTTGTTTTTTCTCGTTTTGCTTCTTTTTCGCTTCGTTTATCAACAGCTGTTTGACTAGTGCTTGCCAGCCCTGGTCGACGCCATCTTGTGACGTCACCGTTGCTTAACAGCTAGCGCATTGATTTACAACAGATGGCGCCCCAGAGCCATCTACAGTTCAAGTGTCGGCAGCGCACACTTAACTGAGTCCCTTTAGCCATAGCCGTCTGTCCCTCTATAGAAACGTAGCGATCCCATAAGCCACATAACTTAGATATTCCTTATAGTATATATCAGTTATCCATGGCTCGTTTCGTTTCGATAAAGATAGCTATGTAAGGTTTGTTTTCAAAGCCTAATCTTATACATTTCTGACACGAGCACACAGATTATTATAATTAATTCATTACATTAGATCTCTGCATGCCTCCCCAAAAAAGTATTAGAGATACGCGCTTTTGCCATGGCTTATTTCATATACTTTCATGGGGAATGAAGCTCTACAGTAAATTCTTTCCCACTTTGGACAGGTGAGCGAAGAGGCTTCAAGGATTCTCCAAGTCGCGATTCCTGACTAAAGTTATTTTGCTACTCTTTTATTTATTATTATAATTATTAATTAGTTGGGAATTGTCCAGACCGGCCAACTATATATAGACAACTCTATATAGTCACAGCCGTATAGAATATTATAGAATTTTAAAAATATTTATTAAAGAATCTAAAGTTTTATTATTATATAAACAATAGAATAATACTTATAAAAAGTAAAAATTAGAAAGAGAAAGGAAAACATTTTAAAAAAGCAACAAAAACAGAAGGAGAAATAAAGAGGGAGGAAAAAGAAAGGATTTTGAAATCTCTACACAATGTGGAAGGTTTCAGACATTATCAAATTTATGCCCCAGCTCACAGCTGGGCTCTGTGAGTGATGTCCCTAAGATGACCTGAAGGCAAAGCACGGGACCAAATTTATTATAGACGCTCTATGCATAGAATAATCCGAAGTGAACAAAGATAAGGAAACAAAAAATGATGTCGCTTTAACAGGTCCAGCCTGAATCAACATTACCGATAGTCAAATTGTGTAGGAAAACTATCCCCAGGATTGTTCTACGATTTATCGACGATGGAAGATATAAAACGTTATAAGAAAGCTGTAACCTTTATTCTTTCTTCGGATCAGCTTTGTTTTGATTGATGGAAGAGTGAAGTTGAGGTTCCTGTTGAACTCACCAGTTACGAGAATCCAGCTCACAGTCTTATCGAAGCCATCTGACAATATTTCTGGTATATTTGTGCAAATGTGAGAAAGCTCATTTTGAAAAATCTGTGGGAAATGCTAGAAACAATTCGCCCCCGATTCAAGTCATTTTCCAACAAACTCTTTCTTTGGTATGGCCATGGGCAATGGGTTGACATCGCGTAGAACTTTCACCTCATACCGAACAGCAATTGATATTCTACATATCATAGTCGTTTAGTCCACATCTCATTGCCAGTTTGAGTCCCTGATATGCCGACAATCTCATCTCATCATCGCTATATCCAGTGCAGCTCAACAGTCCTTAAGGCAAAAGACGCTGAAGGAGCATGAAGCAGTTGCAACTAAATAAGTACTGCACGAGCGGCAGACTTGATCAGCCACTGTCCATTTACAACGCCTGTAGAGGCTTTCAGCTCTAATAATTCCCTTCTATAAAGCTGATGGTTTATATATATTGATAGTTTATACATACAGGCAGATGAAGGCGTGGGTGACTCCATTTGGTATGTATGTACATAGTACATATGTAGATATATTTCTTATCAGCTGTCCGCCTGTCTGTCCGTCGTCCGTCTTCCGTCGTCTGTCGTCCGTCGTACAAGTTTATCCCATTTCCTATTTCCATTATCCTCTTAGCGATAAACATCGATTTTTTGACTGGGCTAACTGAGCAGAACGGGGAAGATCTTAAAGGCCATATACCAAATTTGGTAAATACATAGGTGACTGTAATAAATATATATGGTATGAATACCTCCACAATACTTTGTCAAAGCCGCCTTGATATACAAGTATATGATAAAGCTGTTTCAATTAATTTAAAATTATTTTCACGCACTTTCATTCTGCCCTCCGAAGGAACAGTAAATCGATTTGGAAACCCATTTGTATGCCAAGTGATAAGAGTATCTGGCTTTGTGCCACTACCGGCTTGTTGCCAGTTCGTCTGACTGAGTGTGTGAGCCTCAAGCTAATAAAATATTCAGATCTTTTGGATATGCCCACTAGGCAGATGTAGTATGAGTGGCATAATTCTCGAATAAGACTCTATGTTTGACCTAGTGACACTTTGTTGTTCCTTATACATAACGCAATCATATAAGCGTAAATGCACTCAAAGTCCGATCGGCCACTATTGTGGCACCAATCAGCAACAGTCAACAGTGGTGGCCTTATGTATATGTCTAATGCATATGCCCAATGCATACACATATAAATATACATACATATACATATCCTCGTTCTGCCGCCGTTCGCAGTGACAGAATTTTGAATTCAAATAAGGATCCACTCTTGCAATGGACATAAGACGGAGCTGACGCTCTATTGTCACAGGGCGCATGCCAATTTAGTTAATACCAAATGCATTGAAACATAAAGTCAATACTTGAAGCGCTATGGAAGCTACAGATTATGACCACTGGAATCCACAAATTTGTCACTTAAGCTTCTGTGGATTCTTCTAAAGACTAACACAAAAATCATATATCCAAGGACTTGGCAACTCATATCTACCTCAGCTTTATACATAGAATTTCACTACACATCATTCATCGCTTCTTATGTTGAGTTCCACTTTTTCTACCCTGAACCCATTGAAAATGGGAAATCAGAGTATAATGGTTTTGTTAAACTGTCAAATGTATGTAACAGGCAGAAGGGGGCGTGGCAGACCCCATAAAGTATATATAATCTTGATCAGGGAGACGAGCTGAGTCGATGTAGCCGTATCCGTCTGTATGTCTGGCTGAGTCTCCAAATGTTGTATTTAGATTAATGTAAATTTTATACAATTTCGATTTTTGTTAAATTTTGGATATCGGCAAAAAAAAATTAATTTTACAAGCATACATTTTTTTTACGTTAATAAATACTTAGCTGAGTATATTTAAAACGCAGATCGGACATTGTTCAAGGGATCTCCTAGTCGGGAACCACCGACTAGAGTTTTCTTAGTTGTATAGCTTGTTGCAGTATAGTTAGATCTGATACTTCTGATACTTACTAAAATTTAATAATAGCTTAATATCATAGAGATCATTTGGTCTCTGAAATCAAAATTTATTACGCATCATTGTGTCAAATTGTGTCTTTAGTTACATTTTTCGTATTCGGCCACAAGTTTCCGATAGAGATCCGATACTCGGGAGCTCTTGTGGCAGACGGTGCCGCCGCCGCGGCTATGTTGATGCTGCTGCCTGTTGATGTCGCCGATGCAGATCCAATCGCCGCCGCCGATGCGCCAGCGATGCAGCTTGATGCCCGATTCCTCGGAGACGGCCCACTTGGAGTGATCGCCAGTGGTCATGAACTGGATCTGGAACTCCGCATTGGCAATGTCTTGAACATTGAACACTTTGTTGGCCTTGTCGCAGGTGTCGGGCAGGTTGCCCGCTCCATCGCGCCATGCCTCCACGAAGAGGTTGACGCCAAGGGCGGGAGCCACCAAGTCGCTGTACAGTTCGATGTTGGCGCGTGGACTTTTGCCAAAGAGTCTGAACTGTTTACCATCAAGGGTGCGCAGCTCCACTTCCTTTTGGAAGGGCGCCTCAGTGCGCCATTGGCGCTTCAAAGCGCGCTCCAAACTGGGAAACAGTTCATTAATCTTCAGCAGGGGATTGCGTTCATAGTAGAAGTGCGGCTCATTGTAGACTAGCAGCTCGCCCACCTTCTCCACGCCTTCGGCATCCACCGTCATGCAGAGCAGACTCTGCCCATAGTGCTCACCCGAAGTGGGATAGCTGTAGTCCGGCACAGTGGGATACTTCGGCACCGAATGCACCAGCCACATGCCTGTTGTGCCATCGGTGGCAATAACGCCCTTCGTATGGCCCCCAGAAGCAGACACCGTGCCATTGGGATACTCATCGTTGTAGGCCGCTAACAGCACCCGCTGCTGGTCCGCATAGAGAGGCTTCAGAGTCTGAGCTGGCAGCGAATTAGCGTCACTAATGCGCCGTCCCGACAACTGCCAATTGTCGTAGCTTGCACTGGTCACATACAAATACCTCAAGCCACTCTCATCCTTCCCGTTCCGTCCTTCATGCATATAGTATTTGGGCAGCTTGTACATGTACCACCTGTTGTAATTTGCATTAAATCAGACATATAATATTGATTTTGTTTATTTTGTTTGTATTAAATGTAGGTACTTGGTAGTAGCAGGAGGCTTGGTCTATATGGAGCTATGACATATTCTAAATCACCCAAATCTCTTCAATAGATAAGAACTCATTAATGTTAATAAACTGAAAAAAGAATATATAAATATACCCTATAGACAAACTGGTAAATATGTAAATATATAGTCTCAGTTTCATAGAACTTTACCAGCCTAACCAGCCAGTGCTTAAGTCTTAAGTTAGAATTCATTTTAATTATAGCTAACTTCTAAAAATTAAAAAAATAAATATAGATTAGAGCTCATTATGATATTTAATTTAAGATTCTACATTCATACCATATATTTATTATATGTACTATTATTATTATATTGATAAAAATTCCTAAAATTAAAACATGGGCTTCCAAATAAGTTCTAGTCTAGTTCAGTCTCGCTTGGAGAACTCTTCACTGTAGTTCATATCATTAAAAGAGCGAAAATAATTGTGATATTTAGTCCAGCATTTCGCTGTTATTTTAGTTAGGCTTGAAACTAAAAAACTTGTCTTATACTGGGGACATGGCAAATCGGGAATTACTATATCTTACTTACTGTTACTTACTTACTTACTATATCTACTATATCTTACTATATAGGCGTAAGCAAGTATTATGCAGTCAGCAGCTGCTGTGTGAAACTTTTTTGATGTTTTTCGTTTAAAATTAACTCGCCCATTAACTCGTACATAGTAGTTAGTGTCTGTGGTTTAGTTTGTTGAAGTAATGTTATGGAACACTAGGCACTCGATGCCAATGACTGGAAAGCGTGGAAAAAATAAACATATTGTAGTAAGAAAGCTCTAGTCAGGTGTGCCCGACTCCAAAATACCCCGAACTGAAACCGATATTCTATACGAGACCAAAATATGCAAAATCTGTGTATTCATTATAGAAATCACCACAATAAGTTGAGTGTTTCCAGATTTTGTGGAATTCAAGTTACGTTTAAACAGTGAACTAAAATTACAGACTTTTATCGATAATAAGGAAACGGGATGAATTCAAAAAGAAGATAAACTTGTACTGCGTATGGTATACAGAAGTGTATATTATAAATTAATATTCTTTAGCTGTCTTGGTTAACGAGATCGCCCTGATAAAGAATGTATATAATTGACGGGATCTGCCACGCCTCCTTCTACCTTTTACATACATTTTAGCAAAGCCATTAAGCCCTAATTTCTCATTTTCAATGGGTTCAGTCTCTGAAAATATACGTAAAGCTTATAATGTAAAGCTTTAGCCTTTTCTTTTCAAATCACTTTTATATTTTGGAAATATCTCATTCAGTGGATTGTGCTGAGATTGTTGAACAAGATTGTCTTCTTCTTATGTTGGCAAAGAGGCAAAGAGGCAAAGGTGATTGATTAGGATGTTGATCTAGCGCATTATGTCAATCTGTCACATTTGAGGTCATTTGAGATTTAAGTTTCATTTTGTTTCTGAGTATGAGTCCACTGTTTGCTTGTACCATACTGAATTAAATTAATATATGTCTGATCTTTTTAGCAAATAGCAGATATTCTGTATTTATTTCTAGATTAAACACCTACCAGTCCACATCATGTCCCTGTTCGTCCTTGCAGGATACCTTGTTGTCAGCCAGGCTGACCTGGAGCGTGGCAGCCGCGTACAGCAGCAAACAAATCAATCGCATTTTATAACCGTCTCGCCGTGAAGTACAAATTCTACTGATTCAGCCCAGCTCAACGAGCACAAATATAAACGACGGTTTGCCAAAGCCTCCTATGTACTTGCTACAGGGTGTTTCATTCCTATTTTCGTGCATTGCCTTTCCGTATTTTCCATGTTACGCAGGTAGAATCCGTTGCACAGGTAGCTAAGAGAACCAAAACTGTATTTTGTAAATGGCTTAAATATCTTTTCACAGCAACGCAAACCCTGTACAGCAATTACTGATATACGAATGACCCGTTTAGCCTAGCTCTATGTACTTCGCTTATCAGCAGAGCTCGCGAACTCAGGGCAAAATCAGCATCTGTATTAGATTTATGGCTGTAGTTGCAAACCGTTCCAAGGGGATTATGCGTTCAAATTCATCTATAGCCTCTAACAGACGTCTCTGCCGCCTGTGATAAGGCAAATACGAATTTGAGATTTTGCACAGAGTACAATAACAATTTATTTCGATCTATCTGAAATTAATTAATTTGATTCTGATGCGGGCTTCAACACATGTTGATTTACTTAGTCAAGTAACATCCATACATACACGAATACAAATATCAGCTGTCAGACCTCATTACCTGACTTACTAATGCTCTATGTCTATTCAGATTTGATGAATCATTAACATTCTCTGACTCTTGAGCTCTGATTACGTCTATAAAAAAAATACTGGCTTGCGATTTGAGATTATTGAGATTGACTGAGAAAGAAAACAATTTTTTTTACGGTTCGATCCAATTCACTTTCAGGCTCCCCGCTTTGCGAATTCATTCAGTTTGATCCAAATGATATTTGAATAGCCATTATATTGTAGATAAGTTAAGCTTTTATTAATGCAAAATACATTACGATGAGTACTTAGTCATTGTTATGCCCTTAAACCATTGAAAATAATTAGTTTTAGTATTTTTGTAATAAGGAGAAAAGGACGTAGAACTTAAAGGACAACAAACTGATTCTATCTGGCTATGTCCGCCTGCACGACGAATCCTGCAAGGATCGACGGCCACTTTGGAGTAATTTAGTAATTTTAAGTAATTTGGAGTAATTTAGGCGGTGAATTTTGAGTTTCAAGCTCTAAAACTATAGAAAATACAGTTTTCCCGAGTTGCCACGCATTTTATTGATCTTTTATTATCAACGCTAATATGCATTCCAAATTTCAACTCTCTAGCACTTCAACATTTTCCTGTTTGCCAAGCCCCTAGTAGGCGTATCGGGAAAATCTGGACACTTATATATTTAAAGGGTCAAGTCTCTTGCTTCAATAGCGGCGAAATTGTTTGTTCTCATACGGACAGACAGACGGACAGCAAGCGGACTTTGCACAGAATCAATATACTCATTTCACCTCGTGAATGAGTATAAATAGCAAAGTTTGCAATAAAATTATTGAATTACAACTCATCTCACGCAACGTTGCAAGGGCGCAATATATAAACAGTTACATCGTACGAGAACATTTGTTTTCGTCAAATACTGAATTGATTAACAATACATTCGAATCCCGAAAATTTTAAATGGCAAGGAAATTGCAATTTTTACGAATTAAAGTCAAATCGCGAAAAGTTGTCCGCTGCAAATTAAAAAATTTCAATTGTTCGTAGACCTTGAAAAAATTCATTAACTCGTAAAAATTTCATAAATTTTGGTCCAAAAAAATATTTTTCTCTTATAAATTGTAAGTTCGTTATCTAAGCATCGTTAAAAACATAAAGTTTCTTTTGTTTCTAAATTCTTGTTTGAGCCTCGTTAAATGAATATCTCGACAAATCGCAAACCATTCGTAAATAATGTTATTCCCTTGCCATTTCGAACTATCGGGAATCAAATATAGCATGGGAAAATATACTGCAAATTAAAGAGAGGACCAAAATGTATTTCTTTTACCAAGGGGCAGCACTTTTTACGAATTATTTTTCACTTAGCGGCGGACATTTTATCACTATTCGACTATATTTTTAAACAAATTAAGGTCAGTTGTATTATTATTTTTCATTGAAGGATAACCCTCGTATAGAAGTTAGATTAATATGTGTGTTGAGCTACAGAAATGCAGCTAATTCCAAGATAAAAAAATGATTTTAAAGTTCTTTCATCGTCGACCCTGCACAACTCCTGAATTTGGGCGACCAGAATGATTAGCCTCATTTGTGCAACAACTTTTAAGTAGAGAGCCAATAATAGTAATACAAAATTTGTCCATCAGAAAGGGATAAAGGGATAACGATAGAGAACTCTGGACCTTATGACTTGTTTGTCAACGTTTACCCAAAACGGATATATTTATTATTTATTTGTTAGGCAATGTGCTAATTATTAAGTATTATATACTCTATATAGTATATACTCTCTGTCTGCCGCTGCTTTCAGACTCTGCCCAACGAAATCAAACTTGGGTTTTTTACAATTACACAAAACAATTGTTAAATTTTTATTCATTATTTGTATTACATAATTTTATTTGTTACTGCTGTTGTTGTTGTTGCTACCGTTGCAGTTTGCACTGCCAAGACCCTGTTTTCTTGTATTTTTCTCTTTTTTTGTCTGCTCAGACAGGGTCTGTGTGCATCGCTCTGATGATTAAAGGGGGGAGAAATATTATCAAATTGTATAATTTGTGTTTTTGCTTGTAAGTAATTCTTTCTGCTGTTTATTTATATTTTCGTAGTACAATAATAAGTTTCTGATATTACGATAATGTAATTAAAATAAGTTGCGTTTCGTCATAATCGCTGGTTGCAGTTTATTGTTTGCTCATAAATGATGTGAGAATGTTCACAATCAATTCTTGAATTCGGTAATGCTTCTTGTCTTTCTGCCAATTCAGTTAGTTTCGTTTCGCTCTTTTGGTCACTGCCAATCAAATTTTGTCTATATCTTCGTCGATTCTCTGTCTTTGGTTTCGTATGCAACAACACACATTTTTAAACTCACAAATACAATATTTTTGCTAAATACTTATGTATGTCTTTTTTTTGTTATTTTTTGTTTTTAGTTTACTTTTAATATAGTAGTTAATAATTTATTAATATATTGTATGCTTTTTGTTTGTTTGGTTTGCTTTGAAATATATATAAAGAACAAGGCTGATATTCATATTTTTTTTTGGTTTTTTCTTTTTTTTTTGGTTTGTTTCTGTTTATGTAAGTTTATAATAATATTTAGCTAATTTTTGTCTTAGCTTGCGCTCTTTTGTATATTTGTAGTTTTTTTTTTAATTGTTTTTGTCTTTTTTTTACAATACTAGCAAAAGGGTTTCTCTTTGTGTTAAAATGAAGAGTTGTCAAATGTTTTGCAAAAAACTTTAAATAAATGAGCCTCAAAATAGACAAAAATGTTGCCATTTCTTGTAGTTGTAGTTAGTATTATATTGAATTATATTTATATTATGTTTTAATTTAATATTATGACGTTAAAAGTTGACGCTATGTGCAATTAAATATTGCACGCTCTTCGTATATATGAATTTTATTATTAATATATATAGAATTTCTGTTTTAAATTTGAAAATTGCTGCGCATAATTTGTTGCTGCTTTTTTTTATATATATGTATATATTTATATATATTTATTATATATGTATGCACATATATAGTTGGTTGTTTTTATATCGGGCACGAGTTTGATATGTTTTCAATTTAATTTTAAGTGTTTTACATTTCACTTGTGTTTTTTGTTTGTTTTTATTTTTATCCTTTTTCATTGATATTTTCAATATTCAATATCCAATTTGCTCTACTTATATGCCTATACGTACGTATGTATATGCATATATATATATAATGTTTTTTTATATATGTGTGTATTCGTGTATATGTAAGTATGTGTATATTTGTATACGAGTATATTGTATGCATGTATATAGTGTTCATATATATATATATATATATATATATATATATATATATATATATATATATATATATATATATATATATATATATATATATATATATATATATATATATAACTGCCACGCCAGCTCGCAGAAATATTATAAACAAAATTTACAGTATTTATCCCATACCAATTTCTATTTGAATACATGTTACATATTTCCCAGTTTCCTAATTTAATTTCCAGGGCTTTCAATATTTATATATATATATATATATAAATATATATTTGCTGTATTTGTTGTTGCATGTATTTAGTTGTATAGTTGTTGCAAAAAATTTCACTAATTTAAAATTCGTTTCTTGAAGGTTTTATGCGCATCATTTCATGGTAGAAAAATAAGACGTGACAAACAAAATAAATAAATATTTGTAAATGAAACAAATTTTTGTTGGGTTTTTTTTTTTTTTTGTTTAACGAACATAATGAATTTATTAAGCATAATTAATACCGTCAATTAAAAAAGGGCTAAATAATCGCTACATATAAACGCAAGTACGAAAAGATAGTGCATATATATAAAGTATATAGAAAAATGGTATACAATACATCAAGTTCTTAGGCATTAGTATGGTTACAAAATAAATCGAATTAGTTATCTTTTAGCAGGCAAACATAAGGCAATTCATATCGAATATGTAGATAAGGACCAGTTCTAACCATTTTCGAGATGCGCGAAACGTAAAGTACAAATAGTTTTATATGTATATAGCTAAGAGCTAATGCAATAATAAATACAAATTTGGTTTGCTTTTACTGCTGCTGCCTTTTACTTGCTTGCATACCCATGGGTATTTGCATTTACATATGTAAGTCGTATGTAATCGTAATCTATTACTAATTGCCCATAGATGCGCAAAACACATGTAGTCTCTATTGTTTTATTATAAATTGTTTTTTTCTTTTTTTGGTAACTGCCTTTTTTACGCTTACATTGATAAAAATGTTTAAAAACCACATCAAAACATATCATTTATAATTTTAAGTTTTATACTTTTTGTAAAACTTGTTTTTCATTTGTTTTCTATCTGGTAAACCTTTCATTTTGCTGATATGTATCTGTTGTAGTTGCATGTATGTTTATATATATAAATAATAATTTTTGTTTTGTTTCAAAAATGTATTAATATTTTCATATAATGTTCCCATAATTCATATTGTTTAGTTTAGTTTAGTTTTTAGCTTATCATTTACAAACTAGTTTCATTATGCATTAGATATTCCCATTCAAATATGTTTGCTGTACTTCTGTATGAACTCCAATTTGTATCAATTGTTGTTTAGCTGTTTGAAATCGTACGAAATGTTGGTTAGGAGAATGTTTTGAAAGCAGCTAATGTGGCAATGTCTTATGTCTTTGTCATCAGTTGTCTATATAGTTATAGATACAGATGCATGAGCTATGCTAAATGAGAATATGATTTAGTTAGGCGTTTTTCTTTTTCTTTCCAGATGCTGGCCTATAATTTTTCTTAATTGCGCAACATTCACACACACACAAATATGACAGCATCTTATATTTATGAATAAGAATGCATTTACATTGCTTTTCCTTGCTCAAAGAATATCTGTTACTTTTAAGTTTAAAAATTAATTTCGAAAATATTTTATATTAGGCATAGCTTCTATTCCATTTTGTTTCATTTTGGTAAACTTTCTTCTTTTTTTATATTTAATTTAATTACGTGCTTAGTTGTAGTTGTAAATATTTGTTTTTCATTAATTTTGTTTTTTGTTTTTTTGTTTTGGTTGTTTGTTCTTTATTTTCATTAAAGGCGCAATTTTATGATATGCATTAGTATTAATATAATTAAACTTCTTCACTTATAACTACCTTTTTAGACTGTATGTATATGTCTGTGTGTGTGTGTGTGTGTGTGTGTGTGTGTGTGTGTGTGTCTGTGTGTCAGGTGCTTTTACAAACTTATACATATATAAATATATATGTTTACTGACCAATGCGCCTGAATGTTATGATTAATATTGTTGATGCTAATGATGGAGATGATGATCGGCAAGAGGAAAGCAAGAAATGTAATTGGACGGAATATGCTTTTACATTTGACTAAAGTCAATTGAAATTATACATATACGAAATAAATTTCAATATTCAAGTTAAATAAAATAAGGAGTAGACAAATTTTCAACATTTTCTTATACTTTTTTTGTTTTTTTTGTTTTTTGCTTGATATCCATTACCAATTATGCCAATTCTTATTGCCATAATATATTTTACATATTTTGTAATGTTTTTTCTTACTTCTTTTGAGTTTTCTTTGCTTTAACAAACATTTTGAATATGCCTTTGGTATGTCTAGTTGTTTCTTTTTTTTAATCTTAACAAAGTATTAAATAGATTTACGTTTATTTTTATTTTGTTTTATGTTTATTATTTTGCTGTTGGTTTGTTTAAAAAATGTTGGGAATGGTTAACGTAAACGATTTTATGTTATTTAGTAAGGACAACTTTGGTAAATATAAAAATTTAATTTAAATATATATATATATATATATATATATTTTATATATTTTAAATAATGAATGTATGCTTATATAAGTTAAACAATGCTGAGAAAAATAACGTTTTCGAATAAACAAATTATTATATGTTTCAAATTTTTAAGCGCTCCGCTTGTTGTATTTAGCTACTTAAAAGCCTATGTCTTGCCTTTTCTTGTATGTTTGTTTTTGTATTTTGTTTTTTTTTTTGTTTGTTTGTTTACAATGCTCTAGCATAAGTGTAGTTGTTTTGCTTAGTTACAATAGATATAAGTAGTTGCAGAATTGTTACAACTGCCGCTACGTAAGATGATATGTTACCGATTTCACTCGTAAATATGTTATAGAGAGTACGAGTAATCATAGAAATTGTTTGTGTTGGTTGTTGTTTGTTGTTTGCTGTTTGCATGTGCTTTTCTGCCTAGAGAGAAATCTACACCTGTACCTTTTAACCCACTGCCTCTTGTTCATTGGTTTTCGCAAGAAATGTGTGTGTCTTGATTGTTCTAGCATTTTTTGAAATTGAGTTTAGGAATTCATTTTGTTGTTGTTGCTGATGATGAAGTGTCAACAGTACAAGTTTATTTTCTAGTCTTTAGGGTGGAGTGGAGAGCCTTTGCAGAAATTTCATTCATTCTTTTTCGTTTGGGCGGAAAGTGTGTCGAGAGTGTTTGAATTTGTATTAGACCAGGCACAGAGCCAGTTCCAGCTACAGTTCCTGTTTGTCCTAACTGGTAGATAGTTATACATATATATATATAAATATATATACATATATATATATATATATATATATATATATATATAGATATACATATATATAGATATATTTATTTATTTATATACATATATATAAGTATGTTTTTGGAGAGTCTTAACAGCGTATTTCAAACTTAATGCCGTATCGAATTCACAATTGATTTATAAGTACGTTATTATAACAAATAAATTTCGAAACCAGCGTTCAGTTGTTCTCAATATAAATTTCACTTTCTTCTTTTATGATGACATCGACTAGTTCTCGTTGTTAAATTGTTTGTTATTCAATTAATTTATCGTATTTTGTTTTCTGTTTAACACTTCGAAATAGTATTACTAGATTCAAGATATTAAGTTAATGCATATACATACACAAACATACAGATGTTTTACTTATTTACTTTTAACTTTAATTTTATTTTTATATTTCATATTTCATTATTATTTTTTGTTTGTCTTTTAATAATTCTAGAAAGAGAGCTATTTAAAGGGCACATTCGGTTAAGCTATAATTATATTTTCTTTTTCTTCATCTTTTATTATTATTTATTTTATATGTATTTATGTTTTCTCTTCCCTTATCTTGTTGTTATGCTCTAAAAAGATTTTTTCATACTGATCAAAATGTTAAAAAAATGTACGTAACTTGTAATGTCTCAATTCCATTTCTTCAATATGTTTGAAAATAACTGAATAAATAAATAGAAGTGAAGAAAAGTTCTTGATCATGATCCTCAGCCAGATCTCGAAAGCAAAGGCAAATGATGCAAACTATTAGAACAACCATAGTTAAAATGTTTCAAAAATCGTTTGCAGCATTTTATATATAGGTATGTATATAAACATATATGTAAATATATATATATATATATATATCATACATATTTGTATATCTGTTGGGGAAAAATTAACTGTTGAGATTAAGTTCTCTCAATCTAATCTGATCTATCGTTTCATGTTTTTTTTGTTTTTTGTTTTGTTTTTGTATATTTTACTACAAGTTTCTCTTTTGCTGCTTTTCATTTTATTTGTATTATATTTTTTTGTTTGGTACCTACAATTTTTGCATACATTTCATCGGCCTGTCAAAAATTTCACTAAACTGGGTTAGGCTTGCCACACACATATATATATATATAAATATATGTATATATATATAATTTTTTATTCAAATTTTTTTTTTTTTTTTTTTTTTTTTTTTTTTTTTGAATATACTACAACTAAAGTTTTGCCTACTTTGCATGTATCCGTCACATGCGAAGCATTACTGCTCTATGCTGGGCGGAGAGGGAAATCCGCTCAAACTCAAAATGTGCGCCTGTCGCTGCGGACCGTCGCACCACTGCACCAATCAGGCGGCAATGTGTGTTGTCGCTGGCAGCACATACGAATAGATGTGGTGCTGCAGCGGTTGCTGCTGGTGGTGCTGTTGCTGCTGCAGATTTTGATAGTGGGTCAGCGGCGTTGGTGGTGCTAGTGGTGCATTTGCGCTGCCGGGTCAGGTCGCTGTCGACGTCATCAAGAACTGCTGCTGCTGATGATGGTGGTGTTGGTGGTGATGATGATGATGATGATGCGGCTGGTGGCTCTGATGGAAATGCTGATGTTGCTGATGGTGGGCCTGCTGCTGTTGTTGTTGCTGATGTTGCTGCTGCTGCTGTTGCTGCTGTTGCTGTTGCTGCTGCATTTCACGCTCTAGTTTCTTAGCGAGCAAATCATGCCTTGATTCCATACCCGCTCCTCTGCAAGTAGTTTGGTAGAACAGTTGGCGTTGTAAGTGGCTGTCAGTGAAGTTGTCAGTGAAGACACTGGGTGTTTGTGCATTCAGTGATTTGGATAGTACTTAAAGCGTTACACTTTAAATTGACTCAACATGCATGGCTTGCTGACTGGCTATGTGTGAGTAAGTGTGTGTGTGGCTCACGATTCCCCCAGGTATTCTCTAAATGTACCCACACAATGAGCGCATACACAGCCACACACGCACACACAACCTTCAGCTACTATTTTATGGCTGTACCGCTATAAGAATCATGTTTTATGTGTAAACAGCATGCAAAAAACAAACTTTCGTTCAACAACTTAAAGCAGCAGTTCCTTGAAGCCCCTTCACTCCCTTTGGCTGCTTAGCAATTTTTTATGATGTTGCTGGCTTCACATTCATTGCTAACCCCTAACACAAAAGCCCCTAGCTCTACCGAAAAGGAAAAGCTCTCGCAACTTATAAAACGCTTTAAATTGATTTCGAACAAGCAATCAACTAAAAACAGAAAAATATACTAAAAATTGAACTGTGAACATTTTATCCCCATCAAGCTTTTACAATTTGACTGCAAATATATGTTGAGAAATCAATTAAAAAGCAATACAACTTATATATTTGCTCTAAGCCTTGACTCATGGCTGCATTTAATTGTCTTACATCAAAGTATGTCGTATGTCTGTCTGTTGGCAGGCACAACTCTTCCTTGTTGGGAAACATTTCTATTTCTATTTCAATTATTAATTCGTATGTCTGAGATGGTTACTTCAACGGTGGTAGTCTGCATATACTTGCTGTACTATATGTCTATTATTTAGTCTTTCATGGTTAGTTTAACAGTTGCTTGGCTATAATCAGGATATATAAAAAGGCATCAACAAAACTCTTTCATAGTCTTAAAATATTTTTATCGATTCATTTATCTTCCTGGTGCCTTCAACGGCTTTCTCCATGTCGTGTACGGCTCTAACTTGCTTAAAATGATTTAAAATCGATATGTTGGTAGACAAAACTATTTTCTGTTCTGTTTTCCATGGTCTCTTCCGGGGTTACTGTTGTTGGCCACTTTATATTATTTGTGTATTGCAAGTCACCTATGTGTGAGCTAAACTATTGTTGTCTTATATTTCTATCGACAATTCAAATGTCCTCCATTGTGCTTACCTATAGTCTAAGGGATCCGGCCAATTTCTAAGTACATTTAAATATATAATAATTTATCTGATTGAATCTAAGAATCTGCCTTTGCTTTCCAAACCAAAGTTCTATATTCTCGATTGCTACGTTGAAAGCGTTACCTGCGCTCGTTTCACCCGCAGACATCAAGATCTTTTATTTTCATGCAGCACAAATGTACTCAACAAAGATGCAAAAATAAGTTATCTACATTTGAATACTAATAAAATTAAAATTACCTACAGATTTAAAAAAAAGGTACATCTATTGTATATTGTATATTGTGTAGATACTACCTACTATATGGCAATCAAATATTTAGAGTTTTTTCCTTGTCACATTAAAAGCCTAAAAATTTCAATTGAGCTCATAAACGATTGCCTCTCGTTCTTTAGTTGGTTTCATAGTCTAGCGATCTTTACGTTTTAAGCTACTTTTCTTTAGCGGCACATAATTGTGGGCGGGGCATGTGGGTATTTTGAATTTTTTATAAAGTATTCATGCTTTGTTTTTATTGTTTTTGTATTATTTGCTGTTCTTGCCGCTGCTACTGTTTGTGTTCACGAAAATTGAAAAAGAATTTTATGTGTTCCCATAGCATTTAAAATAAGTGCAGCAAGCAGCATACATACAACAATAGTTATGCAGGTGTATGTGTGTGTGTGTTTGTGCTTGGTTTAAGGTGAAAAAATGTTGTTGTTGCGGCTAAGCGGAAGCTTGCATTTAAAACTAGCGGATGTCTAAAGCTCGAGATTCGCAGCGAACCGAGGTGAAGCGGCCCACAAGATGGCCATATAAAATAAAGGAGAAGCACGTTTTGTCTGTGTGTGTGTAGCATAAAGTCAAGTGCTATAAGGTGGCTATAAATCGTTGTCCTTGTGTGTGTGTGTGTGTGTGCATGTGTAGCTGGGGTTTTATGCTGGCCATATATGTTTGTTATAATTTGTATTTAAATGCCTGCCTGGTCGCAATTTTTGCTGCTGCTGCTGTTGTTGTTGCTGCTGCTGTTGTTGCTGTTGCTGTGATGCTGCTGTTGCCATGCAAAGTAAACGAGCCGAGCTAAACAATAACAATTTGCAATTTCATAAATAGTTAATTTGCTTCTTTTTTCGGGTGGGTTGCATACAATTTGCTTATGATATATGGTGCCTGGTTTTGGAAGCATAAAGGTTGTGAGTTATGGGCAGAACCCTTTGCGTGAGAGTTGGCTGCATTAAATATTTCAAAAGCTTAGAGGTTATATAAAAACAGGTTTAAGAATTGCTGAGCGATAGTTAAGTGGAAGTGTGTGTGTGTGATAGAGAAAGAGAGTTAGATAGAAAGAAACTGGGTTAGCAACTACATAAACGAAATTACTTTTACTTTTACTTTTAGATTTCATTGATTATTGTTTTGTTTTGTTTTTTTTTTTTTTTGTTTAATCATATACATACGTCTCTAAAGAGATGATTTTGGTGGTGCTGATTTGGATGAAGTTGGTGGTGCTGTAGTGAGTTAACAACAACGCTATTGGTGCTGGTGCTGGTGCAGCCTGCAGTTGGCTGTACTTGTTGTTGTTGTTGCATTTGCTGTTGCTGTAGTTGAAAATGTTGCTGCTGTTGTAGCTGTTGCTGATGCTGTTGCTGCAGTTGTGCCGATGCTTGTGCTGTGCTGGTGATGGCCGGTGCAGTGACGAGCATATTGGTATTTGCAACATGCCCCAAATCCAAGCCTCCATTCAATAGAAATAGTTGTTGTTGGGCTGCTGCTGCTGCTGCGGCTGCTGCTGCTGCTGCTGCTGCTGCTGCCTTGCCATTCATGAGCGGCAGCGACAACTCGTTAAGCATCTTGGTCTTGGCATATTCGATGCGTATGCAGCCGCGATCTGAGCTGAGCAAATACTTGCCCTGCAGTTTATGCATGGCCTGCGCAGCGCTCGGAGCATCGTTGAATTCAATAAAGGCTACCGGATGTTGTTGCTGCTGCTGCTGGCCAGAATTGATGTTGCTGTTGCTGATGTTGCTGTTGCTGTTGCTGCTGCTGCTGCTGCTGGTGGTGGTGGTATTGCAGTTTGTAGCTGCTGCTATTGTTGACAATTGTTGGTTGATAGTTGCAGTGTGGAAAGTTGAAGTTGGTGTTGGAGAAGGCAGAGTTGAAGACAAAGTTGGAGGCATAGAAGTTGTGATATTGTGCGTACCTTTTGTGTGCATTCGTAGGCGACAAAAGCCAGGCATACTGTGCATATATGTTAACATATTTTGTTTTGCATATACAATATATGTATATATATATATATATATATATATATATATATATATATATATATATATATATATATATATATATATTAATATATATATATAGGTATATAGGTAGTAGTCGGTTATCGATATTTCATGTATAATACAAGTGATGGGCAACAAACGACAAACCAAAGAGAGAACGCAAAAAAATGCTGATTAGTCTTTGCGATTAGTTAAAGTTTCAAGAAAAAAATGTATGGTGCAGTAGGTGGTTAGGTGGTTTTGGTGGTTTTAGTGGTTCGTTTAGGTGGCTGCTGTGGTTAACAATGTGGTGCAGTTTTCGCTCAACAACTCAAACTTTGTAACGTGTTTACATGTGTATCGTTTTGAAACGGTATATCGGTATATCGCTTATCGTTTCTGACTTAGCTTATATCGATAAATATTGTAATTAAAGTTAAAGTCATCAATTTACCTAGAGAAAACCTCCTTGAGCTCATGCTCGGACACAAACTGACCCAAATTGGCAACGAATAGCGTCGAGCAGGGCGCATTGGCGGCTATTTGTGGATTCGATGGATGTGCGGCATTGTTGGTGGAGCCGGCGGGGCTAGCCAGAGCGGGACTGGATAAAAAATGATGATGTGATGCGGCCGCAGCAGCAGCGGCGGCGGCAGCAGCTGCGGCTGCTGCTGGGTTACCGGCATTACCTTGCGGCGCCGCAGCGGCAGCAGCAGCAGCTGCAGCTGCACCACCACCGCCAGCGGCAGCGGCCAAGTGCGCCATAGCCGCTTGCTGGCTGGGATGTAAAGCGGTTGCAGTTGTCTGATGATGTGGCATTGCCATTTGAGTCTGCAACACGCATAGAGGGACAACAGTGAATAATTTGTGAGCGTGTGTGTGTATGGAGCTTCGTCTTTACTCACTTGATGCATAGGCTGCTCCATTACTTTATCTGTATTTAGTCAGAGATAGGAGCGTACGGGCACCTGCGGATGCAGTGCCGGATGCACGAGTGTTGCATGCTGCAAGGCAGCGGCACCGGGTAGCTCAGCGGCGGCGGCGGCTGAATACGCTAACGGATGATGCCATAGCTCGGGTCCGCCCGGAAAGAATGGCCCGCCCAGATCTATGAGAAAATGGAATAGAGAGCAAGACAAAGAGAGACAAACGAAAAGTCAGTTGAGCGCCAGTTTGAAAATTTTTATGATTTCACATTAAGTTAGAAATGTTTTCTTTCCTGATTTCTGTTTCTTATTATATATTTGTGAAAAAAGTTAACAAACGAAAAAGTAATCAAAAAAGACTATTTGTTTTCAAGTTCGTTGCCTAAGTTTTTCGTTTTGTTAAATATTAAAACCTACTAAATTTATTTTTGATTAACTTGTAAACAAGAAAATATATTTAAAAAACCTTGAAATTTTTTGTAACTAATTTTCTGGACTGGAATCTTCAAGCAAATTTCAATCTCGATATATATAAATGTTTTGCGTATTCTGAGTAATATTTATCTGTGTATATATTTTTGTAGTATGCATCTCACGGATTCTGTGCTAGTGTGTGTCGTAGTGTGTGTGTGTGTGTGTGTGTGTGGCTGTGTGGCTGTGTCGTGGTGTGTGATTCAAACAAAGTGTTACAGTGATCAAAGTGCGTTACATAATATCATAGTTGTTGTTTGTTGTTGTTGTCGTTGTTGTTGTTGTAGTTTGTTGCGGTTTGTAGAGCTGTTGCTGTAACCTATGTAAATATTTATAGCGAAATTTAGTTGGGGCTTACGATAATCGATCACATTTGATATATAGCAATATATACGGTATATTTATATATATACTTGTATATGTATTAATAGAGAGAGTGTGCACTTGAAGCGATTTCAACTGTTCAATTGTTGGATTATTGTTGTGTTTGTGTGTGTGTCATAATAATTAGGAGGTGCACTGCGTACTCTCCTTGGGCACGCCATCGATTCGTTAGCTCAAAGTAATATATACGAGTATGTGTCTTTTTATTCTTTTTTTTTTTAACTATTAACTACATACATAAATCAAAAGAAGTATATTTTGTAACTAAAAAAGAAAAATAGCATCTGCTGAGTTGAGCTTTCTTTTTTTTTAGTTTATCAATCTTTTTTTTTTGTTTTTTTTTTTTTACTTACGTCCAGTGAGTGGGTGCATCAATGCAGGATGTGAGGCTGTTGTCGCTGTATTGGGCTGTGGTTTGGGTTTGCTCACTTTCGTGTTACTCTTGGCGAATTCCAAGCGAATTGTTTGGGGCATATCGGGATCGAAGCGTACACCCTGCTGTAAATGATCAGATCAAAATACAGCGGTTTGTATTTTCTATTTGTTTTCGTTTATTTTTAAATTATTTTTTTCAGTTTTGCAAAATAAAACGAGTGTTTCTCAATTGAATTTGGAGACTTTCTATTCAACTGTCTTAATTTCTATTTTGAAATTCGTTCTCTTGCAACAATTCGCCAAAAATAATTTCAAATGTCGCATAACTTGTGTTAAAACAGAGATAAAAAGAAAGGGAGAAAAGAAGAGAGATTGGTGGGGAGAGCAGATTTTGCATATTCTACTTTGATCTATGTATTCGGATTGGGTACATAGAAACCAACTTGTTTTCTTATTGGCAGTGCTTACGAAACGTTGAGTAGAGGCTATTGAGTGGTGGCTTTGAATGCCTTGCTCTATTCAGAAATTGAAGGGTTAGGGGTTACACGGATCTAATTTAGAGTGATTGTGTGTTTGTGTGTGTGAATTTATCTCTGGCATATGCACATAAATCAAAAGCAGAGGAAATGACAACAGCAACTGCATAGGAGGAGCACCTATGAGTGGGACGTTTCGGTTCTTTTGTTTTTCACTGAAGAAATTCGGTGCCAATGGGTGGTGCCTAGGGGTTGAAAAGGATGGCATTGACATGCACCAGCCATTTAAATTGTTCACTCAAAATATAAATATAAATATATGCATATATATATATATATATATATTATATATATATATATATATATATATATATATATATATATATATATATATATATATATATATATTATTATTATTAAAGGTTCTTATTGTTGGTGCTTCATTGCCTCATTGCAGTTGCTATATGTATAAATTGAGTTGAGAGAGAGAGAGAGAGGGTGTTTAATGTGATGTATATGTATTTTGTGTAGTGGTGTGAGTGAGAGCTAGAGAGAGAGAAAGGGAGAGTAGTTTTCTGAGAGCGAGATGCAATACCAAACACAATAAAAGAGAAAAAATCAATATGAAAAGACTTAAACGTAAATGCGGTGAAGGTTCTTTCAAAATGCAAGCACGTGTGAAAGGTACATATTGTTGTTGTTATTGTTTTTTTTTTTTTTTTTTTTTTGTAGTTGTTGCTGTGGGTCTTGAAATACGATAGAGGGACCTAACTGTTCTTAACGCTCAGTGTAAGCCAGGCAATAATACGAATTGCTTATCTTAAACATATTTCTTTTTGGGTGCTTTACAATCTAAGTGTTCATATTTTTGGTACGCCGAAAAGTTTGATTGTTTTATTGCCATTTGGGGAAGTCGTTTTGCAGACGTTGCTAAAAATAATTGGTGTTTATCGAATATATTTATATATATATATATATATATATATATATATAAAGTACAAAAATATATATTTTATAATATATATTTATTGTAAAAGTTACACAAGTTCAGCTAATTAATTTGCTTTAATATTGTAGTTACCTGTAGATCCTGCTTGGCTGCCTCGGCTCCGGCTCTTGTATGGAATGTTACGAAACCAACGGGCTGTGGTTGAATATGATCGATTTCATAGATATTTTAGTATTGCTTTTTCTATATGTACTGTTAAGAATTTACTTACCGATGCTGTTTTACCATTTTTGCTGGTTACTTTCAATAGAGATCCTTCGTAGCCCTAATAGATGAAGTACAAGTTTTTTGGTTCATAATTTATGTGGGAAAAGAACTTTTTCAATAACCTAAATATTTCTAAGCAATTCTTACGTTAATTTAGAAACACATTTAATGAAGGAAATCATATTCTAACCTGACATACTCAAAGCGTCTTTTATTCTTTTTAATAATTTCTAATATATTTTTGAGATTTGCAGTTTTTGCAATTTTTTTAAATGAAAATGAAAATGTTTCTAGTTTTTTTTCTTTTAGTTTTTTTCCAATTAATAATATTGAATCTTCAATCTAATATGTTACCTTGGTATTTTAAAGAACTAGCAATTCAGTTGATTTATACTCAAGTACTTGTTGCCCTACAGCTCTTCCTAGGTCTTTAAGTATGATGACCTTTATGGTCGAGTGGGAGTCTTGGATTAACATGCGCTTGGTTAGCTTTTGTTACGGATTACTCACCTCATAGGCTCTGAATAGCAAATAGAGCTCGCGTGGCTTAGCATCCATTGGCAAGCCGCTGACGAACAATGTGCGCACCTGCAACAGACCAGAGAAAAATGTAGATAGATTAGGCACAAGTTAGATATAAATAGAGAGACAGATATATATACATATGTATATACAGTTTACAAATCTGTGTAAATATATGCCAATCTTTTTTTTTTGTCAGAAACCAATTTTCTATGATTGTGTTATTAAGTTAAAGCTGACACGTATCGGGTGAGGCGATGCTAAAGTGAACCGGAAACCTTTGGCCTCCATTTCGATGTGTCAAATATTTAAATTTCGCTGCCACGCAAAAGCCCCAAAAGTTCATGTCACGCACAGACGTACATACACATATGCGCGGCAGCATGCATAGTGTGTGTGTGTGTGTGTGTGTGTGTATCTATCTTTGTGTGTAGTGATAATGAAAGCAAATGGAATAAGCGCCATAAACGCTGAATTCATTAGGGCAACGACGTGACGCGCTGAAACAGAAGATGTAATAGAGTGAGAAGGGGGAGTGGAGAGAGCGACAGAGAGAGAGAGAGAGATGAGCGAGGACTGCAGAGGGTGTCAAGGGGCTTTGGGCACTAATGAGCCTTGCCGCATTTTTGTCGTCCCTCTTTATTTTTAACACCTAGGCTAGCAGATTGTAAAGGGACAAGCTGTGTAAGCTCTGAGCTGTTTTCTATTTTTAGTTAGCTTCTATTTCTGCTTGTTTTTGCATTGTTGGTGCTTAAAAGAGTATTCTGTGGCTTAGGCTATTTAATGAAGGATCGGATAGATTTGATTGTTTTTAATGATTAAACTTAAAATGTTTGAATGCAGAGGGCAAGATTTTAATTGAAATAAATTTTAATTCTAAGTCAGACTCTTGTAGTTGGTATCAGTAAAGATAAAAACGTACATTTTTCATCTTTCAAACCCTTTTTAGAATGACCATAGCATAGTCGTAAACTGTGTCAATTTGTTTCCTCCGCTGATGCGAACAGTTTTTGTGCCAAAACTCCACCTCCTGAGAGTGAAATATGTCGCTTAGCCTCATGTATGTGAGAGTATCAGTGTGTGGGGGTGTGTGTGTGTGTGTTTTAAAATTAAAACGTGTTCTATCGTGAAATCTAGCTATTGTTAGCTTAAAAGGTAGAACATGTAGCATATTAATAGTCCTCGCCAGTAGAAGCTGTCGCAGTTGCGGCTTTAAAAATGCCCAACTGCCATTTACAAATTAATTAATTCACTCAAGTGCTGGCCAGCAGCACGAAAAGAAAAAACAGAATGGAAATACGACAATAAAAAATAATAAAAAGCAAGAAATCCTTTGACGTTTGCTGGCGCTGCCAAAAAGGATCTGTGAGCCACGCTCAGTTAAATAGCAATTAAAATTAATTTTTGCGCAGTCTGCGGTCGCCTCTCCCACCTTTTACGGCTCCACTAATTGGACGAGTAATGAGCTGAGCTGAGACCACGCTGCCTCAAAAAAATAAAATAAAATAATAGAGTGATAGAAGAATGAAGTTAAAGAATGCTTAAAGTAAAATGAGCCTAGCACAAACTAATTAGAAAGTGGACCCGGCACTTACTGAAATATAGTTGTGGTTACAAAATTTCTGTTACAAATGGCATTGAAATGCAATTATATTGTGCTTCGTCTGTGTGTGTATGTGCGTTGCACCTCAAGTTGATGTCATGTCTCAGCGCAGCAAATATGCCAAGAGCAAACAACAGACTGGCAGACGGTCAGGAGCAGGAAATGGAACTCTGCTCAGACGTGCAGCTAGTTGCATTGCCAACCGCAAAAGCCAGTTAGCCGGAGCCAAATCAGCCATAGACGTGGACTAAATGCGAGTTGGCTGCAGCTACTTCTCCTCTACTTCTCCTTTTGACTTGTGTGTGTGCTCTGGCCACTGCGGATACACATTTAACATTTTGGCAAACACACAAGCAAGTAGTACTAGCTGCCCAGCAGTCAGCTAGTTAAACTTTAGCTCCACTTCCATATGTTGCCAACTATATATATTGCTGTGGAGGTTGTGTGGGTGTTGCGGCAACAACTTTGCTTGCCAAATTCCATTTAAATACAGTAAATGTCATAGAGTTGCAGTTACATTCTGCTCCTGCTCCTGCTCCTGCTCCTGGTCCTACTCCCATTGTTGTTGTTGGTCAACCTTGCAACTTGGTTGCCTGCGCTTGGCAATGAATTTGGTGCCGCAACCAAAGCTCTCTTACCCCCCTCTCTCCCTCTCTCTCTCTCTAACTGTCTGTTTGTTTTTGTGGTTGTTTAACTGCAGCTGATACTGTTGCTGTTGCTGTTGCTGCTGATATTATTGCCAAGAAGTTGGCTTACCTTTCCCCTTCTCCACACTCACTTCACTCGCATTGCGTTTAGCCGCAAGTTGTTCCGTCTCTCTGTTTTTGAAGTCAGTTTATATTCCGCTTGTTTGACATTTGTCATTTGTAATTATACTCATGATTTCGGTTCCTCGCCAAAATCGTTTCTTTTCCTTAAAAACTTTGGCAAATGTGAAGCAAAGGCCTTCATGTATGCAAATATTATTCATACGCAGCGTTGCTTTCCGGTCGAAATTGAACTCTTCAAACTTGTCTTGTCTTTTCGGTCCAGTGTAAATCACTCACTAGTCAAGTGTTGACTTACGATAACTCAGCGTGACACACATACACACACAGTCAAGTACACACGGCTTATAAAGCATTTATAAACGCCCAGCTGCAGCTGTAGGCGTGTCGTAACTCTGAGGCTTGGTATGCACAATTCACGTCTGAGAGGCGTTAAATTGTAAGAGCTTGTAAATTGTAAATTTTAAATTGTAAATTGTCAAACGGCTGACAAAAAACGCAACACGCAAATCGAGAGGCTAAGTCAAGAAAAAAAAAACAGTTAGCAGCTTTTGCAAATATTTAAATGGCTGCAGTGATTGTTGTTTCTGTTGAATTTGCTGCGTGTTGGCAGCGTCAACATCAACACTCAAACATTTAACATTGAAACAACTTTTGATGTTGACTTTTATCGCATCGGCGGCTTTTTAACAAATTATTTGCGTAAATATTTTTGCCATTAATAGAAGCCAATTCAACTTAATTTTTATGAATTCTTTTTAAGCATGGTTGGCTGAATGACTCATTTTAATTTTTATTACCAATCAAACGCACATTAAAAAGTAAATTAACAAAGCACATAATTCAAGTGAATAGTGTAAAAATTAAATTTAATATTTCTCAGACATATCAGGTACTAATATGAAAAATATAAATATATTTTCAGAATAATTTATAGAAAATATAAAAATAATTTCAGATAACTCTCAAGAATGCCATTTATACTGATCTAAAATCTGTACATGTAAGACATATCAATGAGATATCAGCCTTCTTAAGCTTTAATGCAGTTCGATTTTAAGCATCCGTTTTAAAAAGACTTAAAAGTGAACGCTCTAATTTGCCAATTATTTGGTTTACTACGAGTATAAGCGGCTAAATGCGTTTTATTGCTTGACTATTGTTCAGGTTTTGATGGCAATTTTTCTGGCCATCCACAATCAATTGAAAGCTCAAATAATTGGCATATTACATAACAATGGCCAATGGTGAAAAATTCAGTATGCAAGACACTGTGGACTAGCTGCTGGCTTTAACCTGATGACAATTAAGCTGATCATCGAGTCAACTAAATGCCGTCAGCTATAAACTTAATTGCAGTTGCTTTTTCTTATTCTTGTCGTCATTGTTATTATAATGCTAGTTTGTTGTTCAGTGTTAGTTTATGAATGGCTATACTGGTTTCTAGCTATACTGGTAGTTTGTCAATAATATCAAGCATACAAAAGAATCTACGCCCTCAGGCTGAAAGCCGTGGACAATGCAGTTTCATATAAATATATATAAACATTCTTTTTATAAGCTATGAAATAGATACGGTGAATCAAGCGTTTTATTAATTGTTAAATCAGTTGAATTTTCTACAGTATTAAGTAATTGAAATGGATTTGTAAGAGCATCGATTTGTAAGATCGGGAATGTCGATCTCCCTGTACTCGCTTACTATGCTCTTACTGCAGCTGAGCAAATGAGGAATAAAGGCATAGTTAAATTGAAACTCAAGGTGGTTGGACGTTATTGTAATATTAATGAATCCGTATATCAAAGGAATAAAGCCGCAAGTTGCTTTCGTATGTCGAAAACATTGGGCTTGAATTTCAAATTTAATTGTTCTTAAAAATAGTACTTGAGTTAATTTCAAATATTTTGATAATAGCATTCATTTCAGTTATTATTATATATATATGTTAGCTTTGCAACTTCAATATATAACTGTATATCGACGAACCATACGACTATAAAATTATAATAAGCTTAAGATCTTTAGCTACATTTCAAGAAGCTAACGTCGATAGATTTTTGAAATATTAAGAGTAATAATTATGTGGCTTTTCAGTACTTTAACTTATGAGATTTATCGATAAGGGTGCACTTCTCTAATTGTCTTTCGATCAGCAACTCAATCGTAGATCTTATCGAAACTTTTAAAGTTATTTTTATATATAATTTTAAAAAATTCTTTTTTGTTTCATTTTAAAAATTTTATTTATTGGATCGGACTGCTCTGCAGTCCTGAGCTCTCTAAGCTGTTAGAAAACTTTGGCTTCAACTCATTTCTCATTGCGAATTCAATATGCAGCTCGGGCGTGTCCTATGAAATGTGTATGCGGAGTGAATGAATGAATGAATACTGAATGCGACTGCAACATAAGATGTTATTGCTGTTGTTGTTTGGTGTTTTGCCGCATTTTGCATACAAAATGACGTCGGCCATTGTGAAAATGTTGCCGAGTATGCAGTGCAGCATGTGAAGCAACAGTGCAGACAATTGCATCAGAAGCGGCAATTCGTGGCTAGAACAATGTTGTTCAACTTCTTTTGGCTTAAATGAAAAGTTTTGTTCAAATACTGCGCCTTTTCCTTGTCTCCTCTGAGCTTCTTATATCCTGTAAATTCATTGAAAATGTTAAGAGAGGGTGTATACAGGGTAATATTCAGAAGAAAACATCGCAGACTGTTTAAAATATATTGTGTTTACTCTATTGGTCATATGAGCGCGCGCTGAGTCGATCTAGCAAGTGCTCCTCTGTATTCGTCCGTCTAGATGCATGGATCGGTATAGACAACTCAAGCATAAGTTAGAGACTTGCAATCTTTTCTTATCTATTGCAATTAGTTAAATTAATGTTTTGTTTTCAATATATCAACACATTTCGATAATATCTATAAGAAGCGTTATTGGACTTGTTTTTTACACATAACTTGATGATCCTAAATGCAAAATTTGAAATGTAAATTTTCGTAGTGAATGCATAGATAATGAATAACTTTTGCCTTGGTTACCTACCCATTTCCGTTCTCCCCTCTGTAAACTAAATTTAATTAAAAGATTTTAAAGTTCGTTGTGAATTAACACAAATAATAAATTATCTAGTACAAACAAAACAGAGAACAAATTAATTGACTCTTTATAGACATTTCATGAAAAGCGGTAAGGACTTGGGTATCTCTTAGCCGGCTACTCCGAAATAGCGCAGTTTCGTTTTCTGCCTCGCTTGGCCTGATTTGCAATTTGGCACAAGCGCTCGCGACCTGCCGCAATCTGCCACGCCCCCAAAGCATTACGTTGCCGTGGCCAACGCTCAATTAAACCTAGTCATTGTCCTTGTTGTTGCTGTTGTTGTTCTTGTCGTTGTTGAGTTTGCTGTTGCTCTTTGTTGGCTTGGCTGTCCTTGTTGTCGTCCTGTTTGCTGTTGCTGCTCTTGTTATTTGTCTCTCACTTGTTTGCTTTGCTGCATTTTTCAGATTTTTTTCTGGTTAGAATCAGTTGCCATTGTTCGCGCATCGTCTTTAGTTTTGTTTTGCTGCTTTAGTCTGATCCTTGGCTGTTTTCTTCGTGGCTACCAGGACAGCAACAGCACAATTGCTTTGATAATTAGCGCTTTTCTTGTCGCCTTTACTCATTTGATTAAAGACTTTAAAACGCCCACTCGGCAAACACTTTTTAAATTGCTTAATAAGCCGCCTATCCATAACAGCAAATGCTGCAGGTGCTGCTGCGAGCACAACAGCAACAACAACAACAACAACAGCAATCAGGTAAAACTAATATTTTAATTGCTAAGCAAACAACTGACAGCTATCACACGCACACACACACACACACAGATGCGACAGATATTCGCAACTGGATGCAAAGTTTTGCCTAGTTATGCTTATTTTACAAATTAGCCCCAAACATTTCGAGAGTTAAGAGCAACAAAAATATGAAGAAAGACAAAGACAGGGAGGGGCAGGAGGGCATCTGATGCGGATAAGCGAGACAAATGCGTAACAGCTGTGGGGCATGGCTACAGCAGTTTTTTGGCCAGCAGCCCATATGCGGAACCAAGTAGGGGAATTCTCGTGGCTGCAACTTTTGATTGCAAATTATTTGCAGCACACACACACACACACACATAGACAAAAGAACGCGCGCGTACTCTGACAGCCAAAAGTTGGTTGCCAGCGGCAACAGCAACTAGTTATATGTTGTTGTTCCAGTTGTTGCTGTTGAGCCAAAATTCAGTTGGTAGTTTGGCAAACGAAAATTATGTAACTAGATAAAGCAGCACACAAAAATAATAAATATACAATATATATATATATATATATATATATATATATATATATATATATATATATATATATATATATATATATATATATATCTTTAATGCTGAGCGATGTATGGAAATATGGAGCTTGACAAGTTATAAATGCAACAGCGCAAGCAGTAGTAAAAGCAACAGCAACAAATTTCAAATTTTAATAATTAAAACTCATTAACACTTCGCCTCGGGGAGATTTTTGACAGAGGGCGTGGTTCGGGAGGCACTGGACGAAGATTAAATAAAAAATGAGCGATGACTTTTTACAGCGTGCTTGGAGGAAGCCGTCCTGAGGTTGGAGAGAATTTGAAAAGGGTTTGACTTAGGAAATGAATTGAGTCTAGTGTTGGCAGCTTGGGCGCTTATTAATTATGTAGCAGATGGCGGAGTAGTTGAAGCATTTCTGCGACTTTGGAGACATTGTTTGTAATTTATGGCATAATCAAATTGCATGCAACTAAATATGTTATGAACATTTGGCATTCACTTCATTATGAAGCTGAAAGTTGCAACTATCTAGGGCAAGGCTGCGCTATAAAACAAGCACAATTCCAAACATGCAACATTTGCTGGCATGTACACAAAATGAAAACAAAAATATTATTAACTATTCAACGTTTAGGCCAAGGCTGCAAATATACTTCCGGCTCGAAAGAAACAAGACATAGTCGGCAAAGAAAGAAAAACCTATGAAGAACACATAAAGAAAACTCTCCAAATGAGAAAACAATAGAGCAATGAGCCTTGGACGCAAAACATGTCTGAATGTGAACAATGAAAAGGGGTTTGCATTTAGTGCACGTTCCTGTTGCTGCCCCTGTTACTTGTCAGCCAGCTTGACAGTCGACATTATTAAAACACAACTTGCCTAGCAGCTACAAAAAAAAAAAAAGGTTTAACAAAGAGTTGGCCAAGAGGCAAAAGGCTGAGCAATTGGGCAAAGTCCCTAAATGAGCATCAACAACAGCGTAGATCTATTGTTCAGGTGTTGAGGGCAAGAGTGCAAAATAGATTTTGTATAAGACGGACTTAGTATGCAAGGGATACAAAATTTTGAGACGAAATATAAAATGATATGAATAAGTTTTAAAGACATTCTAAAAAAGTTTAGCTTGACGTCGCCTTGCCAGAAGGCAAGACTCTGATTTAATAAAATATATATACAAAATTGTAAGTTTCATTCTGTACTATTATTATTATGATTATTACGAGTTACTAATTTTATGATTTTTTTAAAGTAATCAGTAAAAGGTATAAGACACAAATATCTCTTAACAATATCTTGTTGATTTTCATGAAAACGGAAGAGACCATGTTACTAAAAAACAATAAATCCATTTGGCTTAAAAAAATGTTATAGCTAAAGAAACAACACTTCAAAGGCTCTAAAGCCACATTTACTTTTAAAAAGCTGTTTTTACTTATTAAAAATAAAAATAAATTACTTAAGTATTTTTGATTATCGTTCATTCTCCTAACGTATGTTGTTGATTCTCATCTAGTTGTCATGTGAACTTTTAGATTTTCGATATGCATGAGCTTGAGAAAGCGCTACTTGTCAAGGGGCCTTGATTAGATAAGCGTCTTAGCTGTTTCATTGTTAATTAACTTGAATTCCCAAAATTATATCAAATGCAACATTCAACACTTCGTGCACTGTGCCAGCAGATGTGTGTGTGTGTGTGTGTAGATGTACTTGTGTATGAGTATTTGTACTCTGGTTATTCATTAGGCAAACATGACACCACGTTTGCTGCAGGTAACTAACAAGTTGTAACGTCGCCCAATATAATGCATATGTACGACCTTATTTCGCTCCACTGTGCGCAACTACAAACTGCGTCAGCTAATTAAGATTGAAGTTGCCGCAGAGCAGCGCCACAGGCAACACCAGCAGCAACAGCAGCATCAGCAGCAGCAAAAGCCACCGCAAAACCAGAAACATAGCAACAAAAAGTCTGGCTGGCTAATTTATTATGCCAAGCATACGAAATGCTGCTGCCTCAGCGTAGGGCGTGGCTTTTGTAAATGCAACGCTTAGTTGTCGTAGGTGTCGAGCTGACAGGTGCTAACGAGTACAGTTAAACAATTGATGCACGTTGCAAGGTCAGCAGCCAGTTGCCAGTTGCAAATTGCCAGTTGCCAGGTACCAGTTTCCAGCTGGTTACTATCTTCGATTTATGGTCAGACATAATTTCTATTGAAAATCTCTGCAAAGACTTGCAAACGAATTTTGTGGAAAAAGTTTTGTGATTTGCGGCAATTTGAAATATTTTTTTTTACGCTTGGTAAACTTTTGGGAAATTTGTGTCTATATGGGGTACACACTCGGCAGGAATTTCAAATAGAATTGTGGCATATTTTTGTTTTCAATTTGCGCAAAGCCACAAAAATTATCCCAAGAGCCAGCATTGAAAGAGGAGACAGTAAAAATCAAAACGAATCAGCGCGTTTTTGGGTCAATCACAGAAAAAGAAAAAGAGTGAGACACTGCACATACACAGGACATGAAATACGTGCCAAGCATGTGCTTCTGATACCCAGTAGTCGTAGGGGTATATTATTTCTTTACAATGTTATAAAAGTATATCTTTGAAATTTTTGAATTTATATTAAAAGTGTTATTCTGTTGATGCTATGTTATTAACTAACTAATATATATATATATATATATATATATATATATATATATATATATATATATATATATATATTATGTTTTATAAAAAAGCAGCACTAAATAAAGAAAACTCTAAAAAAAAACAACAAAATTAATACAAATAATAATATGAAAATATATTATCATCTGTTTAATTTTCAACGTATATATATTTTTTTCATTTAATCTATTTTTTAATATTATTTGCAATTTAAAGGATATCTCATTGATAGACTCCCTTCTTGATCTTAATTTCTACTTTAGTTTAAGCTGCTGCTGTTGCTGCAGCGGTTGCTTCTGCTTCTGCTGCTTGTTCCACATTTTAGCCAAAGCAAATGTTTTGCTCTCTTTCTATTATGATAGCATTTTCACTCTCTCTCTCCTGGTGGCTGTGTCAATCTTCCTAACGAGCGCCTGCTCCAGGACTTAACCACTCGGCTGGTTCTGCTCCGATTGACCAGACAACAGGGCATGCATATTAAACGTGAAGCAGGATTTTTACAAATACAGCTTTGAAACGCTTCTGTAAGCTGGTATACATGACGCCTCTAACCCAACCTCCACCCGCCTGCAGCTAACACTCTTGTATTCCTAAATAAATGATGTTGGTGCTGCGGCTTTTGGGCTGCGATTCTCTTTCAATCGACCCAAACACTTGACGGCTAAGTGAAAACTGCGCTTCGGCACTTGGTGACACACTCCTCTCCCTTCGCGTCACGCCTTCTACTCGTTTGGCATTCGATGCGGCAATTGAATGAGTTGCTGCATTTTCTATAGCATACTTCTCAGGACGATGTAGAAGCTCCTTGCATATTATTTCATATTATTACAAGCTTACAAGCCGATTTAAAAGTGTCAACATGCTGAAAACGCCAATTAAAAATCCAGCAGACGGTTGGTGCTACTCCATTCAGCAGAAGCTGAAATCTTCGCAGACAGCTTAGAGAAAAGATTTAAGCAATTTAACCTTACGTCTGATGCTACACGAAGGACTGTTGAGCTACGTTTGGAGATGCCGTCTCAAATGTCATTGCCAGCAAGCCCTCCAACACTTCAAGAGGCGGTACAGCAAATTAAGAAGCTGTAGGCCAAAAAATCCTGGAGAGGATAACTGGATAACAGGACTTTAAAACTTCTGCCCAAAAAAGCCCTGTTGTTTATAGTTCGGCGCGTGAACAGCATTCTTAGCATGGGACACTTTCCAAACAGCTGGAAGAATACGATAATTACCATGGTACCTAAGACATGAAAAAAACACACAGAAGTCGATGGATATAGAATAATTAGCCTGCTCTTAGCACTAGGGAAGATGGCGGAAGGGATGATACTGAACCGCATCCTACAGCTCAAGCCTGTTATGCAAAGAATTCTAAAGCGTCAGTTTGCATTTAGAGAAGGTTACGGCACGGCGGAACACCTTCATCTGGTGGTCAATTTCGCCCTTCATGCAATGGAGCAAAAAATTTATTCGGTAGCTGTCTTCATGGACATTCAACAAGTGCTCGACAAGGTATGGCATGATGGCTTCTGCTTTAAACAGTTACTTTTGCTACAAGGACACTGTCTTGTAGAGGCATTGCTTGGTTCCACACTTACGCACTAGAGATCGCACAAATATTTAGGTGATGTACTGGACAGGAAACTGAATTTCAAAACCCACACTACCATGGTTCGACAGCCGGTGATGGCGAAAGATAGAATGATGAAGTTGCTACTTGCACCAAGAAATTAGCTGTCAGTGCACAGCAAAGTCACGATATATAAGTCCATCCTAAGCCCCATCTGGAAATACGCTTTTGAAATTTACGGCATTTCGACAAAAAATAATTTAAATAAAATTAGAGTTGCTCAATCGAAGATCTTAAGTCGAATATGTGATGATCGAACATCGAAAGGGATCTAAAGGTTGCTAAGGTAGACGATGTTATACAGCTACATGCAGCGAGGTATTTACAATGCCATGGTGGTCACCCTAATGCACTAGCCAGACGTCGAACTACCAAGTCATGAAGGAGAAGACTCAAAAGGTGTCATGCATTGGATCTCTCTACAAGATTCCCCCAGTAATATTTGATTTATTTTTGCAAATATTGTAAATAATATACCTTTTCCATGTATGTAACGTTATCTCTATGTATGTATCACCTGTGATCCCTTAAATGTAAAACTAGATTAGTTGCCAGTAAAGGTAGCAGAAAACTTGTTTTACAAAATATACTAATATTTTAAATAAAAATAAAAAAATTACTCTGTTGTTGTATGTTGTTTACTTTAAAATTTTTGAGACATATTTGTGTTGATTGCTGTTAATTAGTTGCGCTCTCATGCACATCAATTGTGACAAATATTTAATGTAATTTAATATTTATAAGCAAAACTCTGGGGGACAACATGGCAAAATTGTGCATGTTCTGCCAAAAAAGAAAAAAACATAGAAAACAATTCACAATGCACATGCACGCACACACAATTCACAATAGATGTTATGGCATTTGTGAATAATATGAATAATTGAAAGCTGGCCAATTATCGTACATATGTAGCATGACAATTAGCCATTGGCATAGGAAATTTGTGAAATTTTACTAATAAATAATTGGTTAAAAATATTTACAGGTATCAGTTACTCGACCAGACTTCTACATATTCATTGTGTTTGCATAAATGTATGTATTTGTTATATACATTTATTTTTTATCCCTTGCCACAAACTGACAATTAGCTTTCATGTTTAACAAATTTGTTGAAATAAATTGTGTATATATATATATATATATATATATATATATATATATATATATATATATATTATATATATAAATAATATATATATTTTTGCTGAGTAATTTACATTTTCATACATAAATTTAGTTAGTGTAAGTGATCTTCAATGCATTTGGCAACCTTCAAACCTTCAACTGACTGAAATATATCCGCCATTTAGTTATTGTTTGAAAATCATTCGGGCCACTTTCATATATTTTGTCTTTTATGCAAAATTGCATAAAAAATTATGTTATAAATACAAGTTTTCTTTATATTTATATCTTTTATATATTATTTACTTGGAATGGAAAGCTAAATATGGTGATTCAAACTGCCGAATACCAATCTCTAGTATACAACAAATAATAAATATCAGTGCAAATAAACTTGAATTATTTTCTGTGTCTAAAACTAAACTTGTTTAAATCTATACAAATAGAACAATTACTCTTGTTGAACTTGGAAGCAAATATACATTTTCTAAGTAATCTCTTTTTGAATGTTTGCTAAGTAAACAAAAGTCTTTTAATAAAATGAGCTATGCGACTTTTGCTCTAATTGAACTTGAGTTTGTTTAGGCATAAAATATTTTATATTTATTAATAATTTTGTATTTCAGTTCTTTTGTGTTTTCATTGTAAATAGTTGAATTTTTTATATTCTCAGTCTATCTATTTTCTATGCCATAAACTCATATGCCGCTCAATTAATTATATAATATCTATCTAACATATCTTCTCCTGATATATATTGAATTGTTAAGCTGAATGCAGCTTAAATATTTGAGCAATTATAATTGCCTCTGCGCGTTGACATAAGAAGTTTGCTAATGACAACTGAAAGCCAGTCAATGTATCAATTATCCCGCTTCCCATTCTCTCTGTATCTCTTGCCCTCTCCATGCCCACTTCGGCCAGGAGTCATTGATTATTCGGGCATTTTAAGTGCTTTGGTATTTTGTGTTTAATCTGCACATTTGTTGCATAATTTATATGGCTGGCACATTGTTGCAATTGTCCATTGGAGTGACGTTGCAAGTTTAACTCTCGCTCTCTCTGTCTATCTGATTTGAATTGGAAATGAGTCGGGTAACTATTCGGGGATGTTCCATTGCAGCTGAGCTGTTAGCTTCACATTTGTTATATTTACGCAATTTATTTTATTGCCGAAGATCAAAGCAAATTCCACAATTGGCTGCAGTGTTTGTTGGTATTATTTGCTGGTCCCTTTGCAGTGTTTTCCGTTAGCTTGTTTGTTTGTTTGTTAGTCGAACGGTTCACGCGCTGCTGAGTGTTGGTAAACAGAATTTATTTGTCAATAAAGCTGTCACTTCATTACGGCCATTGTCCTTGCTCCTGTCGCCAATAACTCACGCCCCTCTATCACAGAAATGGCGCAAAAATTGTCGCGTCCCGGTATAAACTTGCATTATTACTTTTGGCCAGAAACAAGTAAAACAAGTGAGTGCCCAAACACGACTCTGTGTGAATGCTGCAACACGGAACAGGAACACAACTATGGAGCCAGCGCAGGAGCAGGTAGGGCAGAACCGGGAGCAGGATAGATGCAGCACGACTACCTGTTCCCTGCCTGTTTGGTCTGACATTAATGAATTTGCTGCTGTCAATATAGCCAACTGCCAATAAACGTGAATGAGAACGGGAGGGCGACTGGCAGGTAGAGTTGGCTGGACTGCGGGTGTCCTGCTACATAAAAACAACAAACGGGCGGGACTCGAAAGCCATACTGGATTCCCGTGTATCCACACAGGATGACAGGACGACGATGACATTGGCTCGCGCTCGTCTGGCCAAAATGTTCGCATTACAATTTTCATTTTTGATGTCTATTGACATAGCAATATGCTATATAGAAGCGGGAGTAGCCGGTCAAGGGGAATGCGCTCAACACAGAACTGTTTGGAGCTGTCGTCGCAGTTATTGCAGAACTTCTCACTACTTTCCTTTGGACCATGTGCACTTTGTCGAGTGCTTCGTATCAGCAAATAACAAATAGGATGCAGTACATAATATATATCTATATATGTATTAGTATATGCATATTCTATCAGGTAAGTTGATGTCGATATAAATTAAAATAATCTTTTTATACATCACAATAAAAGTGAGAGCATTTCCTTATTCGTATTGAGCATATGCTTAGCTTGTAACTTTTTACACAGTTTTATTTGATATTTTTTGTTACCCGTGCAAACAACACCTTTTCAATTTTTGTCAGCACCGTCGCTTAATTTGTATTTTGGTACTTGCGTGCTGTTTGATTTAACATCATTGCAGAAAAAAGGCGAGGATTGTGGATTGGGTAACGAATGGGTAAGTGAGCGCGAATTCTGGCAGCCAGACTCAATTACGCACTTGGTTGTGCCGATATTTCTCCAATGAAAACTCAATTGTATGCACAACCGGAAAATTCTGTACCTCGATTTCGTTGGCTTTAAGCGTGCAGCTGGAGCTGAATTTGACAGCTCCATTTAACTTAAATGCGTTCATAGTTATTTTTAACAGCATTTTGTTAATTACAGCATTTAAAATGCATGCATTTTTTAAATAAAACCACTTAAAACACTTTTTGCTTAAATAAATTTAATTTAACAGACAAACAAACATAAATTTGATCAAGAGTCTATTTTAGTGCTAAGAATCTGCTTTTTTGTTAAATATTTCAATTTTTAATTTTTATTTCTTTTATTATTACTTTAGATAGTATCGTATATGTTTCTTTGTCATTTTTAATTTAAGTTTTTTTAGTCCAGATCAAACCAAATGATAGGCGTTTCAGTTATCGTTGCACAGGTAAATCAAAAAAATGTAAGCAGAATTTATAGAGAAAAAAGAACATGAGAAAATTGAATAAGAGAATATTTGGAGAAAAAATATTATAATAAGCTAAGGATTCCATTTAAGGATTCAGTTCACGAATACTTTAATGTCTAGAAACTACATTTCTGTTCCTTTTGATCTAAGTTTATTTTAGATATATATTTATTTGAATCCAAATTTTGTAAACTGAATGTAAGCAGTACTTGAAATACCTGCTGGGTATCAAATGTGAGTGATTTATTCTAATCCATTGCCTTTGACAGTAATTGCTAAAATTTCAATTTATGAATAAATCAAGATTGAAAATCAGCAAACACTTTTGTAGTGCAAAATGCTAATTAAAATTGGTAAAATCGCTTGTTGAGGGCTCTTTCGAAAAAGAGCACATAGCCCATGGCCAAACTCTCGCCATTTACAATGACTGACAACATATTTCAATTAGCAAATCAAATTGAAAATTGTGCAAATGGCAGAGTGTCGTCATGGCCCACATTTTACCTTTCAACTTGGTCGCTAGCCTCATTTTGTTTACCTTCATTCAAAAGTTTATTGGACCGTCGGAACAGGCATGTCAATGTTGGCGACTCGTTGCAATTAAAGCAAGCAAAAGTTTGCTAACGCTTTTGGCCATCTTAGCCTTTTTTTCATCAAATTAAGCAATCAGTCAATGGCGACACTTCGAGTGTAAGGACGCTGTCCAAATACAACTGATTGAAATATAAGTTTAAACACGAGGAAGCGATGTGAACAATTTGAATAATAATTGAAATGCAAAATGTTTTAAATTCTTAAACTTGGCTTATTTGCCTTCTAGTCTCGGAATCACATCCTGGCTAACATTCATTAGACTGCTGCTAACATAACGCATAAATATTAATATGCCAGCTATATCTAAGGTTCATGTTGTTTTTTATTTCATATTTTTCTTTTGCTTCTGCTATAAACTCTGTAGCTATTTTCAGTACAGCAGCGTTTGCATTTCATTAGCCAAAGTGGCATTGTCCTTGTGTGTACGTGTGTGTGTGTCTATGTGTCTGTGAGTGTAGCTCGCATAAAAATAGAGCGCATTTAGCAAGACAGCCAGCAACCATTGAAAAAGCAAAACGCAGAAAATGCAAAGTATCCAAATAGACTGAAGGACACTCCAAGCCTTATGTCCAAGTGTGTCTGTCCTGCCCGGCGTCCAATAGTACAAAGAAAAAGCGCATAACAGACGAAAAAATACCTTATAATTCAAATTTGTTACTTTAGGAAACAGCTATGATATTTCTTATTATTTTCTAAAGCTTTTCATATCTCTTTTGTTACTTTTAGTATATCGCATATTTATTATTTATTTAAAAAAAAAAAACAAATAAATAAAAACTTAAATTTACAAAATTATACAGTTAAAAAAAACTTTTAATATACTTTTATTACTTAAGAGATCGTCTGTGATTTTAGTTCAATCTGTATGAGTTTAATTTTTATATTTTGTATCTCATTTTATTCATTTACTATTTCCAACTCATAAAGCTTGCATTTACAACAATTTACAGGGCATAAATATGCTAAGAGGCTGCATGCGTTGTCCCTTTTTCAAGCCCGCATTTACTATTTGTGTGTGAAAAAGAGAGAAAGACAGTTGTCGAACTTGTGTGTGTGTGTGTGTGGCCGTTTCGAGTGTTTGTCTGCATTGTCACACGCTGTCAAACCCGCTTTAGCCTAAGTCACTCGCACTTATTTACTGTGGGTAGATGCTTTGGTCTATTCTGCTCAGGCAATACCAGTCCACCCTGCCACACCCCTCTTTATCATGACACATTTGAGCTGGCAACACTTTGGCATTTTTATTTTTAGCCATGCAGCTAATTGTGAATGACAGGCCGGGATTAAACCGTAACACTCGACTGTTTAGATGGCAACATATGGAGATGTGTGTGCATATGTATGTGTATGTGCGCATCGATGGCAGCTCAAGTGAGTGTAAAAATCGCTGGTAATTATATCAAGTGTGTGGGTCAACTCTAGCTCCGCCCATTCACACAGCAGGTGAAGGCTCTATTAATAGTCGCTAATGTGTTGCGCCTAACGAAAAGCCTTGAAACAAATTTATGGATATACATTTTCCGACTGGCCTGCCAAGCAGCTAACAAAGTTGTCTAATTTGTGGCTGCATTGCGTGGCAGCAACAGCAACACCAACCAGCAACCAGCAGCCAGCAAAATGAAAATACAAACAAAAAAGTATGAAAAAAGAAAATCGCTTAAAGAAAAGTGCGAAAAGTTGCACCCGCAAAATGTTGACTCCTCAAAACGGAAGTAAAAAATAAAAGAAAAAAGGAGGAGTTCAGGGGTTCTATTGTGGGAATCAAACAGATAAAAAAACTTTTAAAAATTAAAGCTCAGATGTAGATGAAACCAGATGTAATAGCTAATAAGTTGTACAGAAATATTTTTATGTATTTTAATAAATTTTTATTCAAAATGTTTTTAAAATGCATAAAAATTCTAATTAAAAGCTGAGATTTTAGAAATCATCAGGAATGGCATCGAACATCTCCCAGATTTTTCTTCACCATATAACCATGTAAAGGTTTTAGGGACTTTGAAGTTAAATTTTGTTTTGTTATTATTTTTTATATATTTATACTTTTACACTTTTTAGCAAGTTTAAGCTTCATAATTGCCTGTTAGTCAAGAATCTAAGCTCTAACACAATGCTTTAGGATTATGCTTGCCATTCAGAAAGGTGTACACCTCTTTAAAAAATGCGTGTTTACCTTATATTTAACAGTTATCAACTGCTAAGTCTTTAATCGAAAAACCCACTTGAAGCGACTACTTTAAACTATTCACATTGGCAATTGCTCTGCTCACATCACAGTCCACAGATAAACACATTGCTCATCTCTGATCTGATTGTCTATCTCAGTCGTTTTCCGTCCTCATCTCTCGTTTTCCCTTTCTCTAACTCTCTTTCTCTGTCACTGAGAGTGTGCGTGGAATGTTAGTGGGGTAGCCCTCAAGGATAACTCACAGTGATTTTTTACCCTTCTTGCTGTGAAGATTTGTTTGTTTGTCGCATTTTATCGTTGGTTCTTTTTTTGTCTTTTTATGTGCAGTCATTTTTTTTTATCGCTCAACGTGCCTCGCCCCTTCTTTGCAGCTCAGCGTTCAACTGCCTCCTCGTTTATCTTCGAGCGACATTTTGTAACAATTTTTATTGTTTTCTGCCGACGCAGCTGCCTTGAGTTGGCTTTGAACGGCTTTTGGCTTTATCTTGGCAACAGGAGACGAGACGCGTTGATATGGAACTAGCGCCGTCTTACAGGCACAGTTAGACGGATATACCATTTGAACTGCAGCTGCTGCCACTTGGCTGTACTTAACGGTAATAAGCTGCAAGGCACAGGTATGCATAATATATATGCGTTCTATTTATAAGCACATATGTGTGTGCATGGTCTAAAACGATTTATTTGCGATTTGTGCCGCTGCAAAATGAACTCGAAATTAAATCATCCACGAAAAGCGAATGCAGCAAATTTCTCAGTGCTTCAATGTTAGCAGCTAACAGAGTCAAGAAATCATTTTGTCCTCATAAAAATAGCAAATGCGACCCATATTGCACGCGAGTAGCTGCAGGCGAAAACTTGTTCAGTTGTCAGGCACGTGCCGGCCTCAAAAACGCACACACACACACACACCCATACGAATACACTTGCCTTTTTGGCTTTCCAGCCAACTTGAAAATTGTGTAAAGCCCTTTGCCAACGTCAACAGCATTTTAAACGCAGCCCACAAGCTTCACTGCAGTTTGCTGGGCTCTTTCCCCCACTCTGAGCCATTTTTCTTTTTGGCCTATGGCAATTGTTGACTTGATTTTTATGCAATTTCTGGCTTATTGCACAAATTTTTGCCAGTCGTCATAGTCCTTTGCCTAGTCACGTAGCCATCGCCGAGCTTCAGGCTTCTCATGGGTTTAAAGTGTTGGCTTTGGTGCAGAGGAAAATTATGAAAATAAAGGTGGCAGTAAATCTAGGTGGTTAACGAATGGGCGTCGTTTCAATAATTCGCGGAGCATCATCGTGCGTGTCACAGCGATGTATGCCAGATGATAGACAATGTAACAGCAACAGCAACAACAACAGCAGCAGCAGGAATGCCGCATCAACCACTGTTCAAGCGACTGTCAGTTGTTGCGTGTCAAAAGTGTCGGCACATTGAAGTGGATTTCCCACTGATGTGGCTGACAGCAGACAACAAACGAAGTTGCTCGTCCAATGCAACGTTTTGCTATAAGCGCCGCCTTTAAGTCTGCAACACAAAAAGTGACGGCAAGAACACCAGCAACAACAACAACACTAAACAAATGAATAATATGAAAGTGCAGCCCAATATCATTAAAAGATACCCTGTAATATTGCTTGAGTATCGTGTTTATAAATAATTCTTAGACTAATTGAAATATGCATTCAAAAGCGGATTGAAAGTGAGTCATAACATTTAACATTTAATGGATAGGCAACACTTTAAGAAGAACGTGGATGGATCAATGACTGAAATTGAATAAACAAAGATAAAGATAAAGATTGATACAAATAAAATAAACGTTCAAGATAAAAATATCTGAAGATTCTATACATTAAAAATTTTTTAAAACATAACAAAAAAGTTTAGGTCAATTCTGATATTCTCTTTAATATTTATAAACCGAACAAGAAATGTTTAATGTTTGCGAATAAATTAATCTTTTTCAAATTTGTAAGTAATAAACTTAGTTGAACTTAATAAGCCAATTTCAAATACGACATCAGGGTACAATGCTATGACAAGTATGTAACAAGCAGAAGGAGGCGTCACAGACCATATAAAGTAAGCTTTACTCTGGAATTCAAATAGACAAAGTATTGCCAATCAGCATGATATGCAAATCAACAAACTACACTATTGTACGAAAGTGGAATAGAATTGAAATAAAAGTAAAAAAGTTATACTATTTGTTAAGTTAAAATAAGTCACAAATTGCGATTTACCTTCAATTTCATTCTACTTGACATCATCAAAATTAACAAGAAACATATTTTTTTAAATGAAATATTTCTTGAATATAATTATATTTTAATGCTGTTATTTAGTATACACCACAAACACATTTCTACATGGACTATACATTTACCACACTTTGCATGTTTTTCCTAGCTTGATGCATTTTTATGCCTTTCTTTTTCGGTTTACGCACATCGGCAAAACATCGGGAAGACGTGTCACCGAGCAGCCGCAGCAACAGCAGCAAAACAAAAAGTAGATGCAACAGCTGCAGAGTTTACATTATTGTACTTGATCCCAAAAATGCAGCTGCTGTTGAAAGGAAACTTTTTAGAAGGATATAGGAAAGTCAGTAACAAAAAAAAAAAAAAAAGAAAAAAGAAAAAGAAATCAAGTCGTCATGCGCGTAAGCTGCATGTTAACTTTTCTTCCCGAACTTTCTTTTATTTTCTGCTTTTGTCATGTGAAAAACGTGTCGGAATTGCTTTCAGCTCGTCGCCCGCTTACAGAATACCATATTAGTTTATAAGGCAGCCAGGCAAATGTTAAATGAGAATTTAAGCTATCGACGAGAATGACGGAGCGCTTGCAAGTGTGAAGAGACCACCCAATGCCTCACTGGAAAATACTAAAAAATATGTTGAAGTGCATATTTCGCAGCTGAAGAAATCAATCAGTGGCAATAACTGTCAGCTAGAAAGGTAACCAATGACAACTGCTTGCCGGCCTGCCTGCCTACCTGACAAGTCTGATTAAATTCTTTTGGGCAATAGGTCGGGACAAATTGATGCCTCTGGCACTCATCAAGTGGGTGTGGATCATATGAATCACAATACTGTCAGCAGTTGGACACAGCCAGGAATATGTCAAGTAAAATATATGGCGTATGCGCAACGTGTAAAATATGAAATTACACAAAAGGACAAAAGTGTTCACAGGCTTGAAACTTATGCAAATTTATTTACCACCATATAAAATGTGCTTGTCCGAAATATTATTCGATTAAAGTCCTTTCACTGAAAAGTTCATATCGGAAATAAGTATTCGCTTTTAAGCTGAAAGTTTTCTTCTGCTTTCTTTTTTGTGACATTTTACAAAATCTGTTTGTGCATTTAATTCTCAATCAGAAGTCATTGAAAATTTAAATGCAATTGAAATCGAGCACTCGTTCGATTGGTGATCAAAAATGAAATGTTGTTTCACTGAAATTATCGCATTTTTTTGCTGCGCTGTTTTCAACTCGCTTTTGCGTGACATTACGCATACGCACCGGAGACCGCATCGCGCACAGTGAGTGCCTGGCATTTTTCCAATCAACGCCAATCAAATCAATGCCGTCTAATGGCATTAACCCATCAACTTCAGTGTCAGTCGCCGTCTCTCATATGCAGCTGTAGACTATGTTTGCTATTTTTTTTCTTTTTTTGCTCTGCTCTTTTTGACTACTGCTTTGATTCGATCAGGAAATGTTCCGCATTGGTTTGTATCTACCTTGCTTTTTTTGCCGCTTGCTGCTGCCATGTAATTTTGCCGAAGAGACAGCAAAGAGGTAAAATTCAAATTGCATTTGTCTGCGCTAGCGACGGCCAACGACATTTGCCAAAGCCACAGCCTCTGCAATATTCAAAGGTTTGCCATATGGAAATTGGCGGTTTGCCCCGTAAAAAAGCACCGTCTAAGGGGCGTGGCACTCGTACTTTGAGCTGCAGTTCGGCTTCATTTGGCCAGGGTAAATAAACTTGAAATTGGACTTTTTTCAGTAGTTGTTGTAGCAGAGTTCAAGGGGCAAGCTTAAAGTGCGACCCGAGCAACAGCAACCACAACAACAGTACGTGCCCCAAGGGCCAATCACGTGCGTCTCATTGAGCTCATTATGTGAGCAGCAGAGGCTCTGTCAAAGGCTTGAAATTCAAACCAAGGGAGGCAGCTATTGTCATTAGCTCACGCTAACGTGGCCATGCTTTTTATGTAACGCAGACACACACACACACATACACAAACACACACACACACACGCACAAAAACTGTGCTGCTAGCGTCCTGCCCTGTCAGGACAGTCGACGCTTGCAAAACAAACAAAAAAAATGCTTGCTTAACCCACAAAACTCGTTGAAACTGCTCATAAAACATTAAAGCAGGCCAACTGTCTGACCAGCTGGCTGGCCACCCATCGCATGTTATTGATGAAATGGTTGTCAAGCTTTTTTGATTGAGCCAGCGGACATGGATGGCCGGAAAACTATGACGCCTGCCAAGTCACAACATGACAACAAAGTGCAACCAACTTTCCGATTCTTCCCCAACAGAGGCGGCAAAGAACACATACAATTTTAAGCATTGTTCGCTGTGGTGCAGCGCATCCACTAAAATTAAATAGCGCCACAAAATGTGATGTCCAGAAAGCCTTACTGAACAGCTGACTAAGAACGTCTCTGTGGCATGACCCCTAAATAAAAGGGTCGAGGTAGTAGAAGGGAAGAAGAAGAAAAGAAAAACTGTCAACAGCTGCAACAACAACATGGCATGAACAATTCAAAGGGTGATAAGGGCGCTACACTGGGAAAATTTCATAGGTTGATGACTCATACTGTATGCCAACTATTAGAATGGCTGCTTAAGCTTAACTTCTGATATTCATATATGACAATGTATTTCTAAAGCAAATAAATCAAAAAAGATTTTGTTTTAGTGTAAAATTCAGTATGAAAGATGAAGGTTTTGTGCAAAACTTTTAATATAAATAAAGTTCTAAAATTTGGTCATATTACTTTTCATTTTTCAGACCATCGACGTATTTCGAACATGCGTATGGTCAAAGATTATTATATAAATAACAATCTTTTTTCTATTCGTATGTATCTACAATATATCGGTATTGGCAAATATTTGCAAGTTTTTTTCAGTGTACAGTGGGTTGTACACGTGACAGTTTGTCATAAAAAGTAAAGGCGGCAAGTGGCAAGTGTGACGATGTTGGTGGCATAAAGATTATATAATAGGCAACAGCGAAAAGCGTAAATGTTTTTTGTATACTCTGCCGGTTGAAGGTTCGTTCAACTCGACTCGAGTTGGCAAACTAGATGATATGAACAACAAAACTGATCTCGTTGCTCTGTTAGCAGTCCATTTAGTTGCGACAACTTCTTTGGCCAGCCGCGGCGCGAATTGCTGCAATTTTTAGCATCAAATTGCAATTAATCAGCGAATGTGGCCCAAGCTAAATCTCTGGCGATAGTTTGCCCCCTCTTTTTGTGGCCATACGTGCGACATTTGCACTTGTCGACGATTTGTCTCTGCAATTGGGCGACAATCAGGGCAGCTGAGCACTCAACAGCTCAACATGGGTGGAGTGATGTGGGGACAGCGATAAATGTTCACTCATTAATAATAATTTACGTTAATTTATTGCCTGACATTGTCTAAGATGTTTTTCCTCTAGACACGCTGGCAAATTCAATTTGTGCGCCCTTTGCGAATGGCCCCAAATAATGAAATTGGTGTGTGGTTGAACATACCTGAAACGAAAGAGAAAACAAGAGAGTGGCATTTAGAAATGATTAATGTAGGAAATAATGCCTGTATATGTATGTAAATAACCATGGATAGAGCTCAGATCTTTAATTGAGGAGAGCTTCGGAATCCGTGACTGTTAATAGAACTTAGATCTTAGTTGTATATAACTTGGTAATAAATGCCAATCAATAAATGTATATTATTGTGAAGTAACTTCAGCTAACATGTTTGAGAAGCTGCATAAATTTCTCGAAGCTCCTTTGCAAATGTATTGAAATGTGTCCGAAGGGAACAGAAACAGCCATAAATAAGCTGCAGTCACAACTTAAACACACACGCGACAATGTATCAATGGGGAGACAATAAGGAAGGGGTAAGATGATATGCTGGGGCCTGGGGAAGTGTAAGCACAGTTGCGAAGTTTACTTGTGGCACGCACGTTCACCTGGACACATGCAGCGGCGTTTGTAAAGAGCTGGGCGTTAACTACCCATCCGGCTATCAGCAATTCTGTTGAAAGTCCTGTACTCCTGTGTTCTTCTCTGTTTAACTCTCAGTTGAACATATTTTGTCTTTTTTGCAATGCGACGCATAAAACTTTGTATAGCGCTGCAGGCTCATTGTTTATGATAGTTCAAATACTACGTACTCCCATATAAAGGCTGGGATGGACACGCTTGGGTAGCTCTAGGCAAAGCATTTACACTTCAAAATTGAAGTATTATCCGAGATATACATATTTTTTGCATCGCAAATATATATAGTATTCTACAGTCTTTGAAGAGCTGTTTAACTATTACTTACGATATGCAGTTGCTACTAATAATCAATTAGAGTAACTACTGACATTTTTATGGGATTTGTCGCATCAGTCCTTAGATAACATTAACCCTCATCAAGTAGCAGCACGTAGTAGTTGCTAGTCGGGGTTTTCTTACTTCTCTATAGAAAAGTGTTTTTTTCTTTGCCGTTGCTGCTGTTGTTGGTTGAAAACACGCAACAAGCAAACAAGAAGAGGATAGGTAACAGAGATCCGTTGCTGACCACCGTCTTTACTCACTACCCCCTTTGGAGGTGTCTCAACACATTTGGCACGGTCCGTTGGGGCGCGTGACATGTATATGAGAAATTATACCGTTGACTGCCCCAGCTACAGCAACAAGACGCAAGATGCAGGATGCAAGAGGCACGCTGTTTTCATGCTCGGCTGCGTGGCTGCTTTCCTCTCCCCACACACCTACCCCTGTTCGACCACCCTTGAGCCTTCTCATTGTGGTTGCTTTTTATTCGATTTTCTCATGCGCTTTTTTCTCAACATCCTTGTTTTGCACCTTTTGGGCCAGCGCAGCAGGACTTGGATCTTGGACTCGCATTGGCAATAATTTATTATGGTTGGCCGTTCTGCTATGCGACCTGTACGAGCACCACCTCCTACATGGGACCGCGTCGAATGCATAATTCTTACTTTTCGCGTGCGGCACTTCGTGGCCGCAATGTCTTTCCTTACCGAGGTCCTGTGGCTTAACATCTTAATTCAGTGGCTGTTGCTGTCCTTGTAATGAAATTATTTGTCAGTGCAAGGATTTTGGCTGACCTTTACGTTGCACCACGTAGAGTTTGCTCTGAAAAGTGAGCTTAAGCTTTAAGCAACAGCTGCCACTCTGCATAAATGTCACAAATATGTGGCCAATACTTTTGACAGCTCTTCTCTTCCTCTTCCTCTGTCTACATATATTTGTATATATGCATACATAAATATTTCTTTTTTTGGCTGGTAAATAAATATTTAATATTTTTTGTTGGCTTCAGTTGCAAAAATTTTCAAATATTTGCGAACACTTTGCTGTAGCAGCAGCAAAACGGGAGCTGGGCTGGTAAATCCTTTTTGATCCATGGAATCAAATAAATTTCCCCTTTTGGCATCGCTGCCCGGTGGGTTGGCTCTAAATCGACACATTAAAACTGTCTATCTATCTACCTCTTTCCAGCTAAATCCATCCATATATCCGTCTCTGTCATTTCACACACCACTTTATGCATTAAAATATTAATAACAATTTCGTGTTGCATATTTTCTGTGATGCATCCGGAAAATCAACAAATGCAAATCAGCATTCCAACGCAAATATGAAATACTCAACATTTCTGAGGAGCTTAATGTTGTTGGATTCAATTTTTGAACTTAATAACTTATGTTGCCTTTGAATGCACTTGGACTTTAATTTCAACTTAAGTCATTTTAATTATTGTAGTTCTATGTATATGTAGAGTTTTGTATTATATATTTTGCAAAAGATTAAAATTTACGATTTTGTTGCCAAGCCTGATTCTGTTCAACTCTTAACAACGATTTCACAAGAATATTAGTAGAGAATTTTAATGTATTGTTAACGAGGTTAAATACTTGATTTATATACATATATTATTTATATTTACTTTATGTATTAAAACTTAGAGTATTTCAAGACCGTTGTACTAGTGCAGAAACTTTTTTGTTTTTGACTAGCTGATGAAAGCGTCATTAAAACACAATATAATAGCCCGTCTGAATGGCGAGCTGCATCAATTTGCGTAAAAGGTAGTTTTCATGAATTTGTATTCCCCGGTCGTTGACGTCACAAATATCAAGCATTATAAATGCCAATTTCCCAAACGTATTAATTAGAGGAGCAACATTAAAGAGTAGTGCAGCAAAGGGTATGCAAAGCTCAATGCAAACCGATTTATAAACCAAATTTGGCAGACGGCAGATGGCAACGCATATGCCACGCCCCATTTGGACACGCATGTCGCACAGGTAATCACTGTAAAATCACTCGATCAGCGAAGCAAAACGTGACATAATTTGACAATTATAAAGGCGAAGCGTAAAGGTGGTATATGGGATGGATGGGGAGACCGATTTAATTGACTGGCGCAACCTTCCTTTCAAATGATTTGCAATTAATGACAAAACCTGCATGCCCCACATGTCAATTGGTGCATTAGGAAAATGCATTTCTTGCATAAACAATGGCTGCATGTATTTTATTTAAAAAGTTATTAGTTACATATTTCCATAATAGGAATGGAAACAATTTCCACAATAATGTCAATTGATATTTGAAAGAGTTTATTTAATAAATTTCAAGTATGGATAATTTAATTAATGAGCTGCAGTGTGAAATATTTGACTCTGAAACTTCAAATTTAGAGATTTGAGACATAAACATAAACATTTTCTCGTACAAGTATTTTTTACTAATTAAGCTGCGAGCATATTCTTTTTGTTTTTCCTGTGAAGCGCCTCAGCTCAAACTCAAAGTAATTAAAAATCCAACTAGGAGTCGGCGACAGACAACCGGAAGAGGCTCAGTCTGTGGCAGTGTCAGTGGCAGCTGCTTGCAACCGGAGAGTCAATATCGTGCAGCATTCACTCCATTATGCGTTGCAATAAAAGCGGCGCATAAAAGTGCGCCACAAAGTAAAGACCTGGCAAGGTGTGGAAAGGTGTATAGATAAAGCAGAAACTCCCATTGACAAAACATCGGCAAACATGCGCTTGTGCCTGACTCGCTGTCATTCATTAAAGTTGCTCAGCAAAGCACGCAACACAGAAGCTGGGTATTTCAATGCTTCTATACACTACAGTAAACACTATTTATCATCAATTTCTGGTAAAAACCTAAAAACAAAAGAGTCTATTTAAAAATAAATAAACTTTCTTAACATTCTTCAAGGACCTAATCATTTTTAGTCATTATATTAAGAGGAAGCAAAATTTAAAAAAAAAGAAAAGAAAATAGCTATAAGAATAAAAAAAAAATTAAAGAAATACGTATTCTTTTACAATATTACATACTACATATTCATGAAAAATGCAATTTAAATTGTATTAACTAAAACAATTCAAGTGATAGAAAAAAATATAATATATATATAAAATATAATATATATACTATATTGTATATATAATGCAAATCAAACATATTTAAGAGACTATGAACAACTGTAGATTTAAATAATTGAAAAATTTTTGTTGTGTTTGATATAACACAAATCAAATTGATTTAGAAGAATCCGACTATACTTTGATCAAGGCTTTTCCCGTGCAGTATCTTAATCTAAAATCATAAGATCTATATAATATCAGAGATTTAGAAGCTTTGCGAAACGAGACGCATCACGAATCGTCCTTTGTAGTTCTAAAATTGCATTCATAATGAATATTATAATGAAGATGCAACGCATTTTGTACCCCAATTTGGCTCAGTGCATTTGTATTCTCTGGATCCTTTGGGCCTCTGCTGCCCCTTGAGCTTCTTGTTTGAGTTTCTTTTATTTTCTTATTTTTTTGCTGTTGTGCGATAGCCACTGATATATTTTTGTCGCAAACTGATAAAGCGCCTATAAGCAGGCAACCATATATGAACAAGAGCCAGAGGGATAGAAAAATAATGAGAGAGTGAAAGAGAGAGAAAGAGAGAGAGAGAGAGAGAGAGAGACAGATAGAGAGGGACAGTCTGCAGCAGCAACGCGTTGTTGCATTACAAATTCCATTACAAAACGCAAAATGAGACGAAACAGACAAATCAAAATTAAACTGCGGACGCAATGCAGCAGCAGCAACAAACAATGGCAACATTCCCAACAACAACAACGCTTGCAATGAGCAACAATACTAATTACAATTGTAATTACCACTACAAACATACGACAAACACACACACGCGTAGACAGACGCATCGCAAATGAAAATCGCGGCAAAGGAATTTGCTTTGAGTGGATTTGGTTTTTAGGGCAAGAGTTTTTGGTCCTTCGCCGTGGACGTGAAATATGTGCTAATTAGTTTGCGCACAAGCGGCAACGATTGTGGTTAACGGGTTGATATACGAGTGCCGACAATGGCAAAGCCATTTGCAACAGTTGTAGCAGTAGCAGATTCTAGGGAATGACACTTTAAGCGGGTCGTACAAAAGCTAAATAGGTTGGTCAAAACAGCAAAACGATTGCTGATGATGTGGCGAAAAAGAATGATTCGAATTTGAGAAAATCTGAACCAATGAAAGCTTTAAAAATGTGATGAGGTGGAGTAAGAGGTTTTAGAAACACTTTTTAAATAAAAATCAAAAGTATTTGACGACAGATTCTAAACTGACAACTGTTAGGGTCTAAGGGCACTATACTATCAAGTTATCAATTCTACAATATTACCCTAAAGAATACTACTGTATAATAATTAAGCAAAAGAATATCCAGAGAAGTGGACCACAAATATGAGATTTATACGATTAAGTTCAATAGAAACACGACTTTAAAAAATCCTATATACCAGTTAGATATACAAAAATATGAAGGCCGCTGCAACTCTAGAAACTTTAAGCCCTCACCAATCAATACTCCTAGTTTCTCAAGTCACATTTCATTTGATACCAGATTTGCAGTCATCGCAACAAGAAATGACATCACTACACCTCAAGTCTCCACCATATCATCGAATACGCTCTCTTCAAAGAGGAAGAACACTTCCAGCAACACCAACATACTCATTAACCTACTACACTAAGCACAAACCACTATTTCTGACATACAACTTTACTCATCTTCGAAATAATACATACATACATACAATCTTACTACATACATAAAACGATCTAATAAAATTTTTGTATACATCTAAGTCAATGTTCTCATGAATGTGTTGTTAAGTTATTTTAAGAAATTAACGGTTAACATTAATGGTATGTCTCATCAAAAGTACTTTTTTAGGCAATCAAGATTTTAAATAAACTTTTAGTAAATAATAAAACTGTTGAAAATTTCAAAAAATATACTTCAAAATAAAATATATTGGTAAAATTAAAAAATATTATTATGATATTACATACTATATGACATATAGTATATTAAGAAAAACTCTTAGCAAATTAAACACATATCAAATATATTTTCATGTTCATTTATATACATATATTAATTCAGTTGTCTGTCCGCGTATTTAATAAATTTATTATAATGTAATAAGATTTATTTCATTTTATTTGTTGGCTAATCACATAGACATTTGTTCTCTTAATGTTCCGCTACCTGTTCAATCATGAAAATGTGAACTGCTCAACATCACTAAAGAAGGGATTGTTTTCACGAAAACAGATTCGTGCACCACCGTTTTTGAAGCACGAATTTGGAATTTACGAACATGCGGTACGTCAAAACAATCAAGTATATGGAGATAAGAAAAATGCTAGTGATCCATGGCAATAGATATATGTAGAAGAGCGAAGAACAGTTCGCGTAAAGTGTTGTATCTCAATCATCTGAGTTAGATAGATTGAGTCGCGCTATGTCACAATATTGACAAGCTAATATATCTGTAATAGAGTGAGGAGAAAATAAAATTATAATTTATGTGGGGTGGAAAGAAGGGAGTTTTTGGTGGGGGGTGTTTTTGTTTGTTTTGTTGGTGGTGGTTGTTTTTTTTTTGTTGTTTTTTTGGGTTGGTTGTTTTGGTGTGTCGGTGGCGTGTTGTTGGTTTGTGGGTGTGGGTGGGTGGGGTGTGTTTTTTTTTTTTTTTTTTTTTTTATTATTTTTTTATTTTTTTTGGGTGGGGGGGGGGGGGGGGTGTTGGGGGGTGGGGGGGGTTTTTGTTTTGTTTGTGGGGGGGGGGGGGGGGGGGGGGGGGTGGTGGGGGGGGGTGGGGGGGGGGGGGGGGGGGGGGGGTGGATGGAGATTCGAGGTCAGGGGAGAGGATATGATGTGGGGTCCTCAAATAAGTAACGAAAAATGTTGGAGCTGCCGGAGATAATATTACGCATATGCAGCCGTTTACGTTGTCAAATAATTTAATAATGCCTGATAACCATAATGTTGCCAATCTGGGATTAAAGCAAATCTAAACCAGATCATCGCGGATCACCTCTTTCTTTTGATAGACATTTAGTTGCGCGTTAGCTTTATCATTTACAACGGAGTAAATTTATCAAATTCTCTCTCTATCACTGCTTGGCTCTGTGGCTTTGCAAATTGACGTTGACAGGCAACAACAACCACACCAAATAGACAGCAAACAAAAAAGTTTCTGTTGCTGTTGTGGCATTTGCTTTTCAGTTAGTCACAAAATAAGTTTATAAGCGAAAATTTGTGTCCTATTAAAATGTGCCCTGTCTTGGTTTTTGCCCCAAATTCACGAATATTCAAAATTTATTGCCGAGAAACATTCAATAAGGAAAGCTCAAAAGACAAAGTGTAATAAAATTAGATTATTTGAATATTCAATATTACGATGAAATATTTAAGTTTGAATGTTAACTTAGAGAACCTAGACTATAGGTAGTAGGTAGACTATATCTTGTCAAACACTATAAATGCTGAAGTTATTATTTCATGAACATAGCTTCAAAACGATAATGGAGAGCTAAGCATTTAGAGCACATACTCCTTGGTATCCGCAGTTTACAAAGTGTTTGCATACGCCCACTAGGGGCGTGTAGTATTTAACATTAAAATTAACAGTAAATTGACAATAAAATATAATCACCTATAATCGTATGCCTAACTATGTACTTTGAGATTAGCTAGACATTCGATATTTAGGATTAGGCTGCATAATCCTTTGATGTAATTTACAGTCACTAACACACACAGAGCCTCGCCTGCGGTCTAACCACAATTATGAACCACCAAATAGATGGTACCACATCGTGGTTGGCAGTGCAATGCCTAAGTTTTTCGCTCTGCGCGTAATTATTTTGTCTGTTGTTGCTATTAATTAAATTAGCCGCAAAAAACGGACATTTAAAATGCCTAAAAATATGCAACAAAATGAAAACATTTTAATAATTAAACCGCACTTTTTATTTTTTATTTGCCCAACCATTAAAAGGGCATCAAGAGCGCATTTGTTGGGTGGGCAAAATGTAGGCAAAAACCAATTTTTTCCGTGGGTTGCCAAACGCGACTGTGGGAAGCAAAAAAATGTTGCGTTTATTTGTGGCACAGCCGCCAGGGAGATGCAGCATACAACAAAAGGCTGCAAGAGGAACTCAACTGAACCGAAGCGAAGTCGGTGGCATAATTAACGTATAGCTAAAGTAACTGGTTAAACAGGCCAAAATTCCGCTCATTAACATAATGTGCGGCTGGTGCTGGACACGCCCGTCTACAACCGACGCCCACTAGAGGACCCTCAATTTTCAGTTGCAAAAAAATGAAACAATGTTGCAGTCGGACGTAACTGACTGCTCAATACTCGTTGAGGATCTAGGAAGTGCAACATTTTTTAAGAAGTCTATTAGTTGCGACTTACTCATATAAGATGAGAGAGAAAGAAATTGAATTGCTTAGCAGACACAAATAACTGATAATAATACCTAATGATATCAGTTGACCTCTTCAACTCTTCAACACAGTCTCACGTGCAAAAATATATAGTTCTAGCTCTAAAACTGTGAAGCATATACATATATAGTTTTTCTCGATTTGGCACTCCTCCAGTGGGCGAGGCTATATAACTATAGACGGCAAATTTCAGAGTCTCTCGATTTGAATCGCCTTCAATTGGCACACTACATGTAAATAACAAATCTGATCACCCTATCACCTGAGAGTGAATCTGAGTATACATACCAAACTTAAAGCATTTTGAAGGAATACCAGAATTGCAGTCTATTTAGCGGCCACAAATCAGTGCAGTAGTTTGTGCATATCCATGGCTGAGCTGTTAAAATCTGTAAATCTGTTTAGCCCAACTGCAAGGCGAGGCAAATGTGGGTGCTCATTAAATTTAGCGTGTGTGTATCCTGTGGCAACTTTAATTTGTACAGTATTTTCTTGTTTGCTCCTTCTGCTCACTGTCGCATATCATTTGGCCACGCTCACATTGAACTCACATCTTTGTTGTTATCCTGTCGCGTGTTTTACTTTGATTTATGAAATATTCATAGCTTGCGCGCCCACTCCACTGCTCTGAATTGAATTTTAATGTGGTTTCTTTCGTACGTGTCCTCTGCGAGACGTCGCACTTAATTCCTGTGAATACTTTTAATAAGTTTCACAGTCTCGTTTTTTCACACTGAGAGTAACTTTTGCTGACAGCGATAGTTGGAAACTGTATCCATGTCAGCCCTTTTCTATATACTTAAGTAAATGGCAATAATTAAATAAATGCACTTGACACATGTTGCGCAACAAATTTGCGCTTCTAATTGGTAAGGCGAAAAGCTACTTTTGTTACCCGGTTGCGCCACAAAATGTGGCAAGTAGAAAATAAATTACAGAAATACTGATTATCAACTTTGATGTACTCTAATTAAAATTGAAACTATGTAGTTTTATTTGTGCGTCCAGTGCCTCTAGTAAATATAGCTGTTCAAGTGAGAGGTATACAATTTAGAATATATACTCGTGTGTAGCCACGCCTTAGAAAATGCTATGATTTTCCCGATCAAAATCGTCTATTATTATATGTTTTGGTTAATTGATATAATCAAATTTAGCTAATTTAAGTGGCATCCTTCGTTTGACTTAGGATAGCAACCTGTGAGCATAGATTGAAGAGAAACTCTAAAGACTTTTACATCTATGTCTTATCAAAAACGAGCTCCAGTTATCAGACATTTTGTACATTTAACTACACACTTTTAACTGTTTGCATTTATAGCTGGTTTCAATCATGACCTCACTCGTTCCTGACTAGATTCACACAGTACATCTATTTTGTTTAGTCAATCTGCCAGCTTAGCCAACTCAACAACTTAAAGCCAACTCAATGGCTGGAACATTTTCCCATTAATTAAAATAATATTTATTTCTCATTAGTCAATGCAGAATGATGAAAATAGTAAAACCAGCTCGGAAATGCGCTCTTCAACTAAGTGAACTCTTCGTATATATTTGTAAGGCATTACGATTACAGCACATTTATATCTGCTCTGCTTGTTTTGCCATTGCCGTTAAATTGAAGCGTTTATGCCGTTCTCTTTCTCGTGCTCTCTCCCTTTTCCTTATCCTATCGCGAAAGTTAGCTTAGACGCAGTTACATAAATATGACAAGTTGTCACTGAAGTGGGACAAAAGGAAAGCAGCAGCCGGCTTCGACGATGTCCTTAACGAGAGGGCAGGGCAACAGCAAGTTGTAGAGCAGCCTCAAGTGGCAGTCGCTTGTAAAATGTCATGATGTATTTGTGGATATTAATGTGGCAAAATTATTCACACCCACACATACACACACACACACATACACACACACATATATATGTATATATATATACTCATATATATATATGTTGGCAGTTTTCTTGCCTGAGAAGTGCCCATATACATAATATTTATATTGCGATTATGTGAGTGGTTTGCAAAAGGTCGGCCGAACTCTTTCTTTCGCCTCAACTGCACAATATCATTTATCAATCAGCCGCATTTTGGGCAACTGGTGACATCTGCCTAAATGCCAGTAGCACTTGCAGGCGCTTTAACGGCGTTAATTATGAGTAGAAGCCACTCATCAGATGGCTTGGTTATAATCAAGTTATGCAATGTCAGGAGCAGCGACAGCAGCAGGGACAGGACTTAGTTACTGCGACAAACTTTAACCTTCTGGCTTAAGTGCCACTCATGAATATATGCATAAATATGAAACGCAAAGCCTACCCCTTACTAAATCCTTAACATAAACAGTTAACATTTTTCTGCTAGCTGCACACGGCACACGGCACCCGTGTGTGTTGAATTTTTATGGTCTGCTGACAAATTACGGAAACTTTCCGTTAGTGGAAAATGCTGCCAGACTGGCGACTAGCTTTTCTCATGAGTTGCATTACGAAATGTTGTCATATTTAGTACTTTTTTTACCTTTCGCTCTCCCGAGTGGCTCATCTTTAAAAATGTGCTCATTTCCCATTCCCAGGGTCAGACTTCTAATTGCTTTCCAAAAGGTACAACTTTGCTTCTCCAGCATATGCAATTAGAAATGCCAAAGTTAATAGAATGAAGCCGCAAATGATGAAAATGATAAAGTTGCCCAACTTCAGCACGACGACAAAGATTAATACCACAAAGCTCATTAAAAGTGTCAGTTTTCATGTACATACTCATATATATACTTATATATACATATATATTATATTCAGAGGTAAATCGAGGAGGTGTTGAGGGGTTTTCTCTGCCAGGCAGCTGAAAGATTCACGCGATACTAAATAATTTGTCTACGCTGAAGTTCAAGGAACTGCCTTGCAGTCTACGAGGACAGAGAAGGGTGGAGGCTGTATGTAGAGACACGTCTACACCTTTGTTTTGTGCTGCTTGTTTATAAAAGTTGGGCCCTGTTAATATATATGGCAGGGCAGCTCTACACGGCCGGGACGCCATGCATCATTTGAGAGGGAGTCTAATAAATTTATTACAGCGAGGACACGCAATGAGGAGGGGAGAGGAGAGCCTCCTTGACAGGCAGGCCACACGCTAATGATGTAACCACATTTGCTAGCAAATTATCTGCACATCAAAAGGTTCGCTGGCGGAAGAGGAGGAGCAGAAGAGAGAGACAAGCTTACCAGAGAAAACTTACCATGCGGGGGTGTTCGAGAAGTTGGATGTGATTTTTAATGAGCATTAGCATGCGGCTTTTGGCGCGTTTAACTGGCAAGGCTTAAAGTCAAGAGAAAAGTTTTGGTTTCTCAAATTGCTGCTAGACTTTTGGCCAAAAGGTGTTGACAAATTGGTGAGATTTTTTGGTGCTGCAGCTGGCATCGGATCATTTAGAGGGCCATTTACCAAATGGATTTCTAATACGTTTTAAGTTGAGGTTTCAGCTGACTTATCCCAGCAGCCGTGGCAGTATATATAGACGGCAAATCTGTTGGCAGGCAACTTAGTTTTTCTTTTGTTTCAAGCTTGCGATGAAATTGCCGCAGATAAGCTTGATGAAAGTGTCTGAGGCAGATAGAGAGCGAGCGAGCGAGCGAACGAAGGAACGTAAGCGAGAGAGTGGGTGAGTGAGAGAGGAGAAGAGTGGCCATATGGCGACACAGATTTATCTAAAACTGGGCAATCTGCCTGAGCGCTCAGTCGGCTGGCAGCGTTGCAGAGTAATTTGTTTGCCCAATGACAGGCAGACAACAAAAGCGGGCAGGCTGCATCAGCATCAGCATCAGCATAAGCATCAACATCAGCAACATCATAAGCAGCAGACTAGCCTTGCGACAAGCAAAAATCGTTGGCAAAATGCAATATTTAATTATATCGCACTAAGAAGCGTTGAGCAACAAGTTGAAGGCACTGTCTGTAAATGATTTTAAATCAAATTACTGCATGTGGAATTTTAAGTGGCCCTTGTCTTGCCCATTGCCAAGAAAACGTGCATCGGCCAATGTATTTTTATGCCAATTATTTTATGCTTCTCATGATCTGGTCTAAGCAAAGGGAAAGCGGGGAAACAATTGCTGCTATTCATTATTGCCGACTCATAAGTTTTCAACTTTTACACTAAATCAGATTGTATACAAATATTCACGTCGTATTATAAAACTTTTTACGATAAACAAACACAAAGTGGCTCCATTTGATGTGCAAACAAAACAAAAAGCAATAAAAATCATTTAAATTTTGTACATTTTGTTCACAGTTTTCAATTGCGGCAAATTCTTGTTATTTTATTTGATATATGCGCAATTTATTTGCATTCAAGTGGGCTTGGCTCTATGAAATAGATTTCAATATTTTGCTTACAGCCAAACGACTGTTTCTGGTTGAAATTCTAATATATATTTCATTTGGCCAATTTGCTGGCGGTTTAATTCAAATGCCATTTGCCAAACAGATAAATCAACAATGAAACAATTGAGAGCAACAGAGAGGGGCAGGGGTGTATGCTCAGGGAACAGATCTCTTAGCTGCACTGAGACCAAGTACCTTGGGAACTGGCACACATCGCAATCAGAAGAGGCGTGAGCCATTTCCCAGCAGAGAGCGCGGACAATGCGCATAAAATGATAAACATACAAGAATTTTCTTTCCTTTTTTTGAATGCCCTCGGAGTGAGTATTTTAGTATCTGTACGGCGTAGGAGAGCCCGGCATATACTTTATATAGTTTGTCAGATATACTATCAGAAACATTTTGTTAATTTTTATACGAAAGAAAGGGGGGGTTGATGGGGGGTGTATTTGTTAAATGTTTTTTTTATTTTGTGTTTTGTGGGTATTATAGATCGGGGGGTTTTTTTTTTTTTTTTTTTTTTTTTTTTTTTTTTTTATTTTTTATGTTTTTTATTATTATTTTAAAATTAAAAACTTTTTTCCTACACTTTTATAAGTCAATCTGTACTTTTCATCGCTTTTATATATACACGCACTATAATCATCGTATTACTTTAAACTCGTATTATATTTAATCTTGATACATATATGAAAAATCTTATAGAAATCGCAATACCATATCACATACATAAGCTTATGTAATATATGTAATCTATATCAGATGTAGAATATATTCAGATACTCTGAAGCGACTTAAATCTTCAGTATTGTATGTATTCTTCTGTAGCACAATTTTGATGGCCAAATAAAGATTCTAAATACAAATTCTAACTAACAATTCTTTAATGAATGAGCACAATTGAATTAAGTTTAGAGTTTTCCATGCGCAAACGTGTTTAGGAACGCCCACCTTCTGAGTGTGCTGTACGTAAGCGCTTAACAGCTATAGATTCTTGTATTATTTTGCTTAATTAAAGTTACGCCAACGTAAATTTTTTTGTTGACAATTCAGCGTTGCGCTGTGCTCAATTGGCCCTCAATAAAAAGTTTCTATGAGAACTTCTCACAGTAAGAGTGAGACGCGAACATGACTCGCAGCTTCTCAGATATCTATAAGTTAGCAGAATATGTACATGTGCGATATGCTGAGATCAATGTCAAATGCAATACAAATGTCAAAGTCAGACAAGCCACATTCGATATTTATGGATGGCATTGCTTAGAGTATAGTTATTGTAATTTAAAACAGATCTTATGTACAACATTTTTCTTTTTTATTGAGCCCTCTGAAAATGTGAAATCAAGGGATAATGGTTTTGTTAAAATGTCAAATGTATGTAACAGGCTGAAGGAGGCGTAGCAGACCCCATAAAGTATATACATTCTTGATCAGGACGACGAGCTGAGTCGATACGCACGCGCATATCAAGTTTGTTTTGAAAAATCGACAACTATTCCCGTTTTATTGTTATCGATTAAAAACCTTATCGAAATTAAGTTATTAAATATTGTCTCGTACATCTTTGGAGCTAGAGTCTGCTAAACAAAATTGATCACATTGAAGCTCTGTTGCAAATATTGCATATATCTGAAAGACTTTGAATTATCGGGTGTTTTTTTTTAGAGGTATAGAACTTTCGATAGAGATAACCCTGAAACCAGCTGTTATTTCAGGCAGCTGTCTTAGACTTTTTTGTTCAGTATACTTGGCAAATCACCATGAACAGACTTACGCCTGAACAACGTTTACAAATAGTGGAAATTTACTTCCAAAATTCGCCATTTAGTTTTGAAAGTACTTAAACAATAATTTTTCTGAACAGCATTTAATTGAAGTTTTACCAAAAGTCACAATTCAAGTTGATTACCTCAAAACAAGATGCTGCTTGTTTTAGACATATATACTCAATGAGCACATTTGAAATTGGGGCTAGTTTCAGTCCGCTCTAAATACAAAGATGTAAAGATTATTGCCAATTCAAGAGCTAAGTAAAAAATCTAAGGCACAAGGCGAGACGTGAGAGGTGTGGCGGTCACGATGACGATTGCCGCATTGGTAACTTGAGATGGGAAAGGTTTCGTGGTTAGTACGAGTTGCATAAGTCAAGTTGGCTTATAAGCAAGTATTCAAGTGCACTCATAACTGTTGATCTTGTTCGGGAGGCGGGACATGGTAAGGGGAAGGCTAACTACCTAACAATGGCGTTTGGATTGAAACATGAGCACCCGCCAGTGGTCTAAACCGCATTCAAATAGCCCCAGCTTCATTTTCACATAATTACTTTTCAACTTTTTACCATTTTTTCTGAGATTTATTTTAAATTTATGTTTTTATGTTATATCTTTTTTTAAGCAGACAAATGCCATTAGCTTCCTGCTTTTTGTTGGTGCCTGTTGTTGTTTTACTGCCTAATTGTTGCTGTTGTTGTTGCTGAAATTGTTGTCGCTCTGTTTGCAACGCTTCTTGCTACTAATTTGTCAAACATTAAAAAAGAGTCGTAAATATAACAATCAGCTTTGGACATTTTGACATTTGGCGCTGTTGTTTTTTTTTTTTTGTGTGTTGCCAAGCGTGAAGGTTATACAAAAAATATATCCAACAAAATATATATAGAGATTAAATACACGAGAGTATACATATATGTATGTGTGTATGTGAGGGTGGGTGTGGGAATCGACGTCAGTGCTTAGCACAGAACAAAAGGTTAAAGCAAATATGAATTCGTTGTCAACTGAAATTTTTGCACTTTTCGTATATTACGCATAATGAGTTCTGATAAGATCTGGCTGGATCAAAATGTATCTGGATAGCGTTATTTCTAAATCAAAGCATTGAATGTACAAAAAATAGAAACAATTAGATAAATGTAGGACTATAAGCATTTGAACAAATGATAGAAAAGCAAAAAATAGCAAGAAAATTATAATTATGATATATATTATGTGGATTAAAATGTAAATAAAGATATTATATTTGTTGTAGTTTTTTAAAATTTTTTTCTCATGTCTGCATATTTTGGGAATACAAATTATATACTACAATAAGAAGATTTATGTCTTGAACTCTTCAAATGCTATTCTAGCAATTAGAAAGGTAATTGAAATATGGGATTCAATCTGTAAATATTGAAATGATTCAAGAACAGTTTAGTTTGAAAGCTAACTTATCCCATTTTAAGTCATTCAACTTAAGCATATATTGGCTATTTATGCATATACATATATTAAGCAATATCTTTTCTTGTATATTTTGGTATTCCAAGCCGTGTCACAGACTAGTTTAGTAATTACTATAACAGCAACAACATTATCAACTGAAATTGCTGTGCAAAATGTTTTCGTACTCTGAACTGAGCAACATGGCAATTGTCAACTGCGTCGGCAACGTCGACAAGGCAAATTAGCATTAGCATGAGTAATTAACTTAAATACAATAGAACAATTTAGTTTTCCAAATTGCGCACGAAGCGTCGACGTCGACGTTGACGTCTCTCCGTCTCCATTGTCTCTGTCTCTTTCTCTGTGTGTACCTCCTATATACTTCAGCCAACTAGCTCTCTCTTTGTCTCTCTCTCTCTCGCTCTCTCTCGCTGTCAGTGCACCGACTGCGATGCTCGTACAATTGATAATTTTTGCATGTGAAAAGGAAGCAAGGCTAGTGGCAGGGGCAGGCGAACGCGCAGAGGGAGTTGTGTATTGTAGAAAGAGATGGGGCACAGTCATGTCACCATTTGGGTCTGTAATTACGCGAACGCACGTCAGCTGAACGCGAATAGAAATGACCGCTTCAGCGGATATCGACGCTATAGAGCACGGAATGTCATCGCATAAGAGTACCCGCCACACTCCCCACCATTTTCCATATATCTACTATCCAGATACCCCTCACATTGGCATCTGTCATTCTAAACATTGTTTTTCGCTTTAACTGCAAATCAGTTGATATCGCGTATTACGCGTGCGGATCAACTCTATAATTTTGTATAATTTGTGTTTGTGATTCTAAATGGATATTTTATGACCCACATTCAAAACAAACTGATTACAGCTTAATTTAATTTCTGTTAGCTAAATTGCAATTCGCCTTGAGCTAGTGAATACTTGCGTGTTCGATAAAAAGTCACTTATTATACGAAGAATGTGCTGCGATGCATACCTGCAATTAAATAACGAAAACAATTATGTCATTAGATTTGTGCGCTCTTAGACAGTACATGCTTATGAAAAGTAATTTAATTCTAGTTCTTATAAATATTCTTTAAATATCACTATTTTTCTTATATACAGCTTGGAATTTTAGTTATAGATTTTTGGTAAAAAAAAAGGCAATATTTTTTTTTTAAATTTTGTTCCAATATTTTATTTTGTTTTATTTTATTTTTTATTTAAGTGGAAAACAAATTCTTTTTTATACTTTGTTCAAGCATTTCTGTCAGAGAATCAATTTGATTAAAAACTTTAAGCATGTTTTCGTAGTTGGTTTGCTTGTGGAAAATTTTCTATTCTAGATTTACAATTATTATATATTCTCTATTGCATTTAGTGTATTTTTGATACATGACCTTTATATACTCATTTACGAAAGTGAAATGAGGATATTGGTTTTGTGCAATGTCCGTCTTGCAGTCCGTCCGTCTGTCCGTATGAAAACAAGCCATTTCGCTATAGAAGCTAACGACTTGAAATTGTTAACATATACTCATGTATGGCTTCGAATTATAAAGTGTCAAGATTTCCCCGATATGCCTACTAGGGGCGTGGCAAATCGAAAATTACATTTTTCGGAATGTCAGAAACCCTGTTCGTTGCTGTTAAAATTTGGGTGACACCCGATAACAATAATATATGGCGGATATATCTACGCCCATAGGGGACGTGAAAAATCGGGTATTTTCTACAGTTTTAGAACGAATACTTCAAAATTTAACGACAAAAATACTGTTGACCTCCTCTATTGATTTGCCAAAAATTTAAAATATATATATACCAATTGGGGGCGTGGCAGATCCGAAAATGGACCAAGTAACGGTTGAGCCCTGAATGAGTATTCTGCAGTCGGTAACGCCCGGCTGCAACGTTCTTACTTGTTTTACATATCGTCATGCTCATATGTATTTTTAAACAAATAAAGTGCTTCTGGTTGGAATATAATCTAGAAACATTTCGAATGTCGAAAATTGCGTGCTCATTGAATTGCAGCCGTGATATATGTTCAAAGGGTTATAAGTCTTGTTGGGCTTGAACAATTCGATTTTTACGGCCTCAGACAAATGCTGAATCAGCATTGTGGCAACACAATGGACAGCTAACGCACTTAACCCATGTTATCCCATACAATTATTGCATAAAAATGTTCCCTGCCAGCCAGCCAATCAGTTTCGAGTAGTCCAAGAAAGAAAGAAAAAGAAGCATTTGCCATTTTCGAATTTTTCCCTTCTGCTTTTTAATGCACAATGCTCAATGGGAGTTATTTTCTATGCATGCCTCAATTTGAAATTAAGCAAGAGCATTGCTGGCTGCCTGTCCCCTATTTTGAGGTAACGGTTGCGGCCCCGGGCTCTGATTTGGAGTTTGGTGCGCCCTTTCAGGCTTAAATAGGCGGAAAAGAAAATTATGTTTACGCAAAGTGGAAAGAAAGGCAAGCGGCATACCAAAAGGAGTTCGCTTTTCTATGGCACGCTCCTAGGCTCATTGTTTGTGACACTCTGCCACCTCCACCTTCCAAGCCCAAGTGGGACAAGCAGCCGTTGCGCACTCCGATTAAAGCCCAAAGCGTTTCGTTGCTCCAGCATCCAACTCCAAGCTTCCGTTCTATAACTTACATGCAACTCAAATTAAATGAATTGCTCAACGCGCAAAAGCTCCTCCCGGTCAGTCAGCCAACCCTTCAACCCTTCAACCCTGCAGTCCTTCAGCTTCAGCTTCGGCTACATCTGCTACCCCTTTGGCGCCCCATTAAAATTTTGCTTCAATGGTTTTTGACCAGTTTTTTGTTTGTTGCTCGGAAGTTGTTGCGTTGCCTGCATTAACCAACTGGAAAGTGGTCCGGCAAAAAGTTGCAGCCTCTGCCTCGGCTTCTGCCTGCCCGGCAGGTACTTAGCTAGGTAAATGAACTATAAAACACTCTGCTGAATAATTTACGTGCGTTCTCATAACGAGAACATCGGCCACTCGAAGCGTTGATCGACTGTACAAGCTTTTTTCCCTAGTAACTTTTAAGTGCGTGGACGCATAACCGCCAATAAAGGTACGTGCACTATAAAGTGAAGTTCAGCTCTTATCAGAAATTACCAATTGAATCTGCTAAATACTAAAACAAATATAATAAATATATCTCATATTTATCAATACATCAATTTACTCTAGAGCATTACTAAGAGTTACAGCTCTTTCTGGCTCTCTTTCTGATATCTGGATTTGCTACCTTCTTTTCCTAATAGTCCCAGTCTTGAAACTGATGTGCAGCATAATAAATTTTCAAACCTTTTTCTATCTTTTCCTCTCTTTGGCCATTGGCTTTGTATTTTTATTTAAATTTAAATAATAAGTGGAGCTTTCAACACCTTGCATACTCTTTTCGTAATGTCTAGTTGGGCTCAGGTTTTTTTTAAATAAGAAAATTAAGATTATGAAAAACAAAAAATTAAAAAATTTTAAATTAAATACAATAAAAATTTAATTGTATTTATCAACCTGTTATGGATCTTTAAAAAACACATTGCTTGATACCTGCCATACTTTGCCCTGTTCCATGTTATATATTTTAAAATATTTGAAGTATTAATAAAATTACGATAGGCTATTGAAGAATATACGCAGTTTTTCCAGCTTTCTATTGTAAATTATAAATATAAGAGCCAATTGATGGGCTTAAGTTTATGCAATTAACAAACTGTTAACAAAATGTTAAGCTTTCGATGTTTAGATCAACTTAAAGTTGCACTGATTTAAGTAACTTTCGGATGAACTTTGCATATTTATATTGGTAGCTGCTGTTCCGAACAGAGCAGCAGCTCTGCTTGCATAAAACATCAAACGTTGTGCCAAAATGTGAAGGTCCCCACGAGCACTCAACCCACGCCCAGGCTCCATGACCACACCCACACCCACCCATGGACAAAGCGTGAAATCGTATGCTAAACAAATAAGAGCAGCATGATGTGGTATATAAAAACCAAAAATTCCTTGCAATAAAGCAGAGAGTAACTGAAACTGGGTCTACAATCCCGTCCCCCAGAAATCCATTCACATTCGCATTCTGCAGCTCTGCGAGTTATGGTCTGCCATTCGTTTTTTTCGGCATGCAGCGATTTGTTGTAGCTGCTGTTGTTTGGTTTGAGGGCAAAATAAAATTGTATATACAAAAAGCGCCCTAAAGTTGATTTCCGGTTTCCGCTCAAATGGCCGCTGCCTGCGCGCGTTCGTGTGAGAATTGTGTGCTGCCTGCAGCCTAACTGCAGGTGTTTGTATAACAGCCTCTATATATATGTGTGTGCGAGTCAGTGTGTGTGTGTCTACATTTTTCATATTTGATGATTGACTTTAACTGCCAGAAAAAAATTAACAAAGCAAGCGCATACATATGAGCTAAAGCTGTTGCTATAAAGTGCGGGAATTTATGAAATCCATTCGGCAGCAGTTGCTAACAGAGACTGGGAGGAGGTAGCAGCTAATGATATAACTGAGACGTAGAAATCAAATTTGGAACGTTTTGTCACAATATAAATGCCAACGCAAACACAATAACTCGCACGAATCATCAATGCAAGCACGCCAAAGCAGAGTTAATAGTTCGCAGAGGAGAAAGCGGGAAAGGCTGTGTGAGAATAAGTAGAAGGAAATGTGCAAGGGATAGGAAGGGGCGACAGAAGCGAGTGTGAGACACATGCCTGTGTTGCCCTTCCGTCTGCATAGTTGTGATGGACAGCCGCACTTTGCGGCTGCCGGGGCGCAACTAATGAATGCCACCAAAGAGCGCACAGATCAAACAGCAGCACGCACGAAACAGCTTCCTTTCCCACTCTCTCTTTATCTCTTTCTCTCTATCTCTTTTTGTATTGCTCCGTCTGGAGTTCGTCAAATGGCCAAACAATGGCCACAAATCTGCGGCGCCTATGCAACACATTGTCTGCTTGCCTCGCCTTGCTGCCGTGGCATGTGGCAGTGTCATTTGTCTTCGCAGCTGTTGCTCTGCTGAGCTGGGACTGGCTGGCTGGGCGGCTGGCTGGCTGCGTAGCTGTTTTTCTTGTATGTGAGTGTCCTGTGGCATGTGCCTTGCGTGTTGTCAACGCATTACAAGGCAACATGTTCAACACATTAGCAGCTAAAGAGTGGGCACGAGGCAGCATTGCTGAGGGACATAAAACACGAATGTTGTTGCCTCTTGTTATTTGTTCAACAATTTTCCATTACTGCATACCCCCAATCGGCCATTTGCACTCTTTACATTTGCAATTTGAGTGAAAATAAATAAAAACAAATTCAACCGCAGCGTGTGTAAATTAAATTTCAAACAGGGACAACGGCGAGCAGACTTCAGCCTATAAATTTTCAATTGATACACCGGTCTTTCGGCCATTTCAATATAAATATTTAATTACATTTAACCTTTTTTCCAACCTAACCGCAAAACTTTCAACTTACACCAAAAAAAAAAAAAAAAAAAAAAACCCACGAAAAGAAGGCGACAAAATACAAATGAAACTTCAATTATTCCACGTAAAAAATAAGCCACCAACAATAGGCGTGGCCAGAACGTGAAAACGTGAAGAAGAAAAAGGAAAACGGGTAACTCTGCGTCCTTTGGTCACGATCTGCTGTTTACATGGGACACGGAACACACTGGAACTTGGTTTGTTTGTTGGGCAACGCTAAAAGCAACGTGTCTTTGCAATTCACCTTCCCTTAGACTCACACACCCCTGTCAGCCACTTGTTTGTTTGCTGATTTGTTTGACTTGCGTGTCGATGATGACACAACACAAAAAGTGAACAAACCCAACCAACAAAGCGGCCAACGGTCGCCAAAGCAAACTCAACAACTACAACAGTAATAAAAAAAGGAGGAAGAGAAACAGGAACAGGAACCGAAGCAGCGGCAAATCGGTAACTGAATTTTTCCGTTTATAAGCCAGGAAACCAACAGGAAAAAAGGAAATTTTTATGCAAGCAAAAAAATTATTTCTTATAATAATCATAAAAAGGACGGCAGACGTCATAGTTTGTACTGCATACTAAAAGAGAGAGAGAGAGAGAGAGAGAGCGAGAGGTAGGTGAAAGGAGAGACGAGAGAAGACAAGGAAATCAACAACTGACCCAAACGGAAATTGTTGCAAATGTCAGCAACAATTTCATTCTTTTATTTTGGGTTTTTTTTTGCTGCTGCGTATGCGTGTTTATTTTACTTTATTTATTGTGTATTACGTATACGCCGCATGTGTGTGACAGTGAACGAAACGGCCAGTGGTGCATACGGATTGCCAGTTAACGGCACTTTCGACACGAACCTCACACAAAAAGCGCAGACAGGGGGCAAACGCCTGATGATTTAAGCACACAAATGATCACACACACACACGCACCAAGAATACAGGATACAGGATACAGGAAGCGTGCGCTTATGGCAATACAATTGAGGGCGCTTAAATTCAATCGACGATAAGCAAAACTGGAACAGAGTGAGCATTCAGCAAATGCATGGAATTTAAATTGACTGATGGGTTTCTATAGTCTCTTGTTATAAAGCGGAGTTTGAACCTTGAATTTATGACTAGCTTTTTAATTTAAATCCATTTCTTTATCAGGTGATCTCATTCAGGAAAATTTTCTTTACTGATATTGAGAATGTACGAATAATTTAATGAATTCATTGCTGAAAATATGAAAGCTGAATCGAGTGCATTGTGTGTCAACACTGAGTCCAATATTGTTCTAGACTAGAACGTCTCGTGTGTTGCTCCTGATTTAATATATGTATACTTTCTGAGTTGGACCACATATCTTTTACTAACCCTTTACACCCCAAATCCCTTTTTTCAAATATCCCAGGATGAAATAAATTAAATTTGCTCAATGCTAAATTCCTAAGAAATTTCTGGCCTTAGAACTTTTGGTAATTGATTTCTAAGAAATTCTCTTTGTCTTGTTTTCGGTGTATCGATGTTTTAGAAATTTCTCGTTCTCTTTTGTGTAACACGCTGCGTATACGTAATTTTTGCATTTAAAAGCGCAAATACTTCACAGCTAGCGCGCTATTCAACCTAAGGAAGTTCAGCCAAAGGATATTCCCCTAATTAGTTATAGCAATTGGTCTCTTGGCACAGTTCGCATGCCATCGTCTTCTTCAACCCCTTCTCCTTTTGCCAATTTCATTTATGAGCCGTTTGCATGTTGTCGATTTGATGGCAGCTCGTAAACGGAGCAACGGCAAAACAACAATTGGCCAAGGAACAGCTAATGAGCTATAAAAAAAAGAAAAAATAACTACAAAAAGTGAGCGAAAAAACCGACCTAATGAGCGATAGAAGCGAAACAGCCGCTGGCGCCGATGATGATGAAACGTGCAAAAAGGATAATGGCCAAGGTGTTAAATGCAACCGCAGGGCTGAGCAAAGCGCTAAACCGGATCAAGGGATATTAATGATGCAATTCTGCAATTCACCTCAGACGCGTTTGCGGGAAATTCATTGCGCACTTTCATAATTAAGAGTTATGGCTACTAAGGGAGGCAGAGGGAGAGGGTAACGCGTCCTGCTGTGGCACCAAGCAAACTGAACTTATTAATTTCTGCATTATTTAAGCGTGTAATTTATGTGCACAGTTTGCATTTTTAATTGCATTACACGGTGTGCGGTTAATGCATGTTAAATGCATGCTATCGACACGAAGAGAGAGACAGAGAGCAGGACGAGCTGCGACAAGGAAGAGCAGGTGAGACAACTGTAATATGGTCGTACAATATGGCATTTGTTTAATTAATTGAACTTTAATCAGCGACAGCTGTCATATGCGCTACATTATGAATATATCAGAACGTTGATTTTCATTTTGCACTGCAAAGGTCAGCAAATGGAGAAATGTAGAAATGGAAGTCGATTCGAATCGGCATTCACTTAAAGTCTGCACTTTTCGCAATTAACTTAAGTCTCACACAAATTATTTCCGATAACATCTCTCGGTTGCGACCTTTTTAATAATTTCATTTAACGCCAAATTGTCGTAGGCGAAATTGAATAAAACTCGAACAAAAGCAGCGTTAAAAAAAAAGTGGATAGAGCAAAGGACACAAGGTGAAAGCACCGAGCGAAGCGAACTTGGGAAGTATTTTTAGTGAATATTGGCGAAAGACAAAATGACTTGCAGCGCGTCTAGAGAGTCTAGAGGTAGACTTAAGTACTAAAACGTTTAGCACGCCAAAATTGTTTCAGGCACTTTACCTTATCTTTATGCGTTATCTATGTAATTTTTTTACTTTTTTCTATCTATTGTATGTTGAATATACCGACATTTTTAATCAAAGAACTAAACTGGATAAGTTTTGAGTTCTTAATTTTTTCTGTGATAATTAAAATTCAATGATGTAGCTTTCATTCTCTATATCTGCTCTGCGCATCTCTCTACCTAACTCTTAGAAACCTCATCACGTATCTGTGCGATATTTTAAAATGTTTAGCATTAATCAATTTAATTTATAGAATTCACATGATTGAAGCTGAAAATCAAATTTAAGCAAAGTCTCAACTAGTGAGAAGCAACAGTTATGGATCACGTTTCGCCTTATCTCACATCTCTAGCTTGACAGCCCTTATTGTATCTGTAAAGCAATTCGTTTTGGCGTGCTCTATCGGAAAAGGCAATCGAATAAATTCTTGCATCCTGGCCGCCATTTGTGGCCAGCTGAAATGGCGCTCAACATTTCTTAAGCACTTGCCGGCACTTCCGCCGTCTGCACTTGAGCACCAAATTCTCAGCCATTAAGGCGTCAAGTAGCGAATGGGCTCGAGGGGCCAGGCTTGGCTACTGCGGAGAAACTGCATCTTAAATACGGAAAACGGCTTAAAAGCCTTGTCACAAAACTCTTTTTATTTTGGCATTTAAAAACGGGTGCAAACAAAAACGTAAAAATGGCAAAACAAAATACTTAACGTTGACATTTCACTTAGTGAAAACGAACGAGGGGCAACCGCTTATTTACTTGTCTGTGTATGTGTGCGAGTGTGTGTGTGTGTCCAAAACCCTGGGGACACACAGAAGTTGCTTAGAAATTCATTGAGCCAAAAGTTGTTCGCTTGCCCCACTCGTATTGTCTGCAATGTTTGCTCTCTAGCTTTACTTTTCTCTCACGCCTCTACGTCTCTCTATCGTTCGCATGAGCTTCTGGTATATTTATAGCCAAAGTGTATGTCAAGGCGACAAATAAATTTTTGGACAGGAATTTCATGCAACGTGCCGAGCAAAACAAAAAAACCCAAAATAAAATAAAAGCAGCAGCAAAATGTTTATTTGCATTTGCCACATAACAGACACAGCAAAGCAGCCAGTCGCACCAACCACAAAGCTCAACAACCAATTCGCGTCATATTGCATTTATTTATAAGCATTTTGTGGCCTTGCCAGTTGCAACAGTCGCTGTTAGTTACGGCATTGCCAGTTGCTAGTGCAAAGGTTAAGGCTGATTTGCCAGCTTTTTGCTGCATATGATTTCAACATGCGCCACCTAGCGGTCAGTTTGGACACTGTGCAACTTTGTTTTCATGCAACAACATGATAAAGCACAAAAATGTCAAACTGGAAACTAAAACCAACTAAGGAAATAACAACAGAGGAAAAGCGGGCAATAACGGGCGAAGGCGAGAGATAGAGAGAGAGAGCGTGTTAGTTGGAGGTGGTGCAAAAGAAAGAGCATTTTGACAGCCATTTTGCCACTTGGCAGTTTCCTCCGTCGAGAGTACATGACAAAAATTGTAGAGTATGCCGCAGGACGGAAGTAGGTGTACAGAGGTGCGATGGTGGTGGTGGAGCAATGATGCGGCCGTACGTTAGGTAAGGAGAATTTTTCTTGTCGAAAACTCTGGCAAAAAGTTAAAAGTTTAATTGTGCGCAACGCTTAAAATGCAAACGCTGGACAGCTAGAGCAGGAGAATTCACGGAAGGCGGCAGGAGGTGAAGCTGAGTGCAACATCTGTGACAAGTTTTATTAAGTTTATTTTATATTTTTGCATTTGTGCGAGCCAACGGGATGGTGATGGGGAGGGGCTTACGACGCGACGTGCTGCCACAAACTTGTCGGCTAGCATTTTGTGAGGATAGAGAATAGCGCTTTGTTGCAACTTTGATAAAATCAAATGTGGAAGCTGTAAATAGAAGGTTAGAGAGAAGGGGATTGGATGAAGGGCTGCCATGTCACACACACTTTTTTATGGTAGGTTGCACACACTTGACTGCCCAATGGCCTTTGCAAGATGCAGTTGAAACTGTCCCCAGCCCGGACAATGGTCACTTAAAGCTCTGGCAAGCGCTCATAAAACGTTTAAATGAGAGAAAAGCAAATGACGGGAATAGGAAAGAGAATCAAGTGGAGCTACTGGAGCGACAGGTAATGCATATCCTTGAGGGCAAGTCGTCGGGTGTGTGTAAAATATTTAAGTGCCATCAGTTGCTGTCATACTTTTTTAATTGACTTATCAATAATTCATGCGGACCAACACTCACACCAGCACAAAGACAAGCAGAGGTAGCGGGTTAAAGCAGGTACGCCAAAGTGAAAGAGAGAGAGAGAGAGAGAGAGAGAGAGAGAGAGAGAGACAGATAGAGAGGATATGGCAGTGTTATTCATAAATACAAATGAAGTCAGTGGTTGGGCGCGAATGTAAAAGGTGAGACAAGTGCGAGAGATTCGTGGCTCTGTTTGGCCAGGTCGACGACTCTCCTTGGATTATTTATACGCACACGCACACACAGACACATAGGTGTGTACCAACTGTTACGCTAGATGGCGACATCAGCACGTCCAAATGTACACCGTAAAGAAAATTATTCGAAGTGGATAAACCACTCAAAGGATTTATTTTATTTTTGGTATTTTATTTAATTTGTAAGAGTGTATCTATTTATTATTTATATATTTATTTTTTTATTTTTTGATGTCTTATTACTCTAAGTCATTAATCTTTATCATTTCAATAATTTAATTTGGTCACTTCTTATTTAAGTATATAAGTTTTATTATTATTACATTTTTTTCTTTTTATTGTACTATGTTCTATAATTCAGTGAATCTTACATGTATAGATTTTTGTACATTTTTTTACAGTGCTTTTTCAAACTGTTTTTTCCAGTGTTATTTCTTTTGACCACTGTCGTTTTGTGGCCCTATATTTAATTTGATTAATTTGAGTGATAGTCGAGTTAATTCGGGTTTCAGAATTACTGCTGCAAATATTTTTCATTCTCGTGTTTATCTTTATCTTATGCTCCAGTTTTGGTAATTTCAGCTGCAGTCCAAAGTGGAGGAATGTGATTGATGCATTTTTAATGCGCTTTTTGGAGCAGCATTTCACACCACAGCTGTGGAAGGGGTAGACGGAGTTGTGATTGCGCATTCATTTGAAAATGCAATTGTGGTTGAGCGACCATTAAAAAACCTTTAAATAAATTTTAGTTGACATCTCGCGCAGAACAGCAGCAGCGCATCATAAATATTGTTTGAGAAACATAATCAGGGCAAAGGTTGAGGACGCTAAACAAAAGCAACGCAGTAGAGCATTAAGCGTCAAGGATAAAATCAAATTTAACGCATCGCTTGCATTTGTGCAACGGCTGCACAAGGAGGACGAGAATCTGTATGAGGAGGTAGAAAGTCTTCTGAATGCTTTGAGTTTTGGCTATGCTCTCTCTGGGCTGCTTAAAGAAAGGCCACGTAGCACTTGACATGAGCAGAGACAAGCACACACGCACACACGCACACGCATACACACATACACACATATATATATATATATATATATATATGCACTCTCACAGAAGAGGTCGTTTAAGTGAGAATTTTGGGTGTGGGTGGGATGTTGGGCACGTGCCGGCGACTTACGCGTCGTTTGCTCTGTGGGAAGCCGTCGCCATATGAGAAAAAAGCAGCGTGAAAAATGTGTAGCATAAGACAAGGCGCATAATCAAAAGTAAAGCAGCCAAAGGATGGCCAAAGCAGCCCCCATGCACGCCAAAGCCTTTTCAGAAGATGCACATGCTGAGCGCAGTGCTGAGGCTGCTGCGCTCGGCTCAACATAATACAATATTTCACAAACCAAAGCATACAAAAAAATATTAGAAGGAGAAAAAACAACAGCCATGCTTCAAAAATCTTACGCCCGAGCTACCGGCTGATGTAGAGTACGCAGCTCTATATCGCAAAACGCCACTGAGAGTGGGGCCACAGATTGATATGTGTGAATGTGTGTTATAATACATGCACTTGAGATATCGATTATGAGTCTGTTTGCTAACGCTTTATTATGCGCGCTTGCACTTTCGCTGTGTCACTAAAATCTTATTCAATTTCATTAACTTGCCATGAATAATATTGTGTGTTACTTATTACAGATTCATACTAGGCGGCCAAAATAAGCGATGGTACCATCGATAGTATCGTTGGGCATATATTTTTGCATTAGATCGATGGATTTTATTCGATGTTAACATATCATCTCACTTAGAGAATAGCTAAAACAACTCCTGTACGTAATCTGATCCGTAAGTATGCTGGAAGGTAGTAATAGATAACTTTTTCATGGTATACGCCTTTTTTATTAAATTAATTAAACTGTCTCACTCATTGTGCAAACAAATATCTGTCAGTCTTAGCAAAGCTCCGTTGAATCGGATGGAATGATTAGCAAGGTAGGCAGGAATTTCCGTAAGGCCTAAAAATTTTAATATATTGATTTTTTTAAACAAAAATCAACGACTGATGGCAGAAAGTGTCAACAATGGTCTCATGTGCACCCAAGTTTAATATTTAATATTAAAACAAGTAAGAAAACTCTAGTCGGTGGTGCCTGACTAGGAGGTCCCCTGAACTCCGTCCGATCTGCGTTTTAAAATATACTCAATGATGTGTTTATTAAAGAAAAAAATATGAAAGTTTTTAAAATTTCATTATAAATAATCATTTTTTTTTTTTGGAGCCCGTATTCAAATTAAAACAAAAACCAAATTGTATAAAATATAAATAAATCTAAATACAAAATTTGGAGACTCTAAAGATGTGCGAGATATAATTTAATAGCTTGATAACCGATAACAATAAAACAGGAATATTTATCGATTTTTCAAAACAAACTCGACATTCGCGTGATATACAGGGACGTACAAAAAATTTCATGTATAAATGTTAATACATATGGACAGACTGGCGCACATGGCTATATCGACTCAGCTCGTCGTCCTGATCAAGAATATATATACTTTATGGGATGCTTCTGCCTGTTACATACATTAGACTTTTTAACAAAACCATTATACCCTGATTTCCCATTTTCAATGGATTTATTCTGAAAATTTTGCAATTAGTTTTATTTATATTTTATACAATTTTGATTTTGGTTTTATTTTGGATACCGGCTAAAGTCCAAATACCAAATTCTTTATTTTGAAGGTTAGTTGCAAATATGGCCAATATGTGAATGAGTTTGCGATTTTAGTCAAACAAAACGTTTGTTCAATTGGAACAACACGTGATCAGCAGCCCAGCACCGTTAAGCCGAGACGCATTTTTCCTATACATGTGCACACATACATTGAGACATTCAAATGCGTGCATTCTTGTCTGTTCTAAGAATCACACACACTTGTAAGTCTCACTGTTTGAATTTTGTTATAATTCTTAGCTGCCACTTTAGTTTCAAATTTGCTACTACTGAAGGCGGTGGCAGTGGCGATAGAAGCGTGGGGCGCGTCGCCTTGCAGACCTAGGTTCAAGACCTCGTCAATGTCGATACTTTTTGTAATGTTTTGTTTTCACACACACAAGGGGGGCGCGGAGAGGGTGCGCTTTGATCAGTAGATGTTGGTTCGACTCCAGGTGCGGTAATGTCCAATTTTGTTCATTTTTATACCCTGAACCCATTGAAAATGGGAAATCAGGGTATAATGGTTTGGTTAAATGTATGTAACAGGCAGAAGGAGGCGTGGCAGACCCCATAAAGTATATATATTCTTGATCAGGGTGACGAACTGTGTCCATTTAGCCCTGTCCGTCTGTCTGTCTGTCCGTCCGTCTGTCCGTCCGTTCGTCCGTCCGTCTGTCCGTATGTATGAATGCGTCGATCTCAGAACCTATAAGAGCTAGAGACTCCTGTATAGCAGGCGCAGATCAATCGATAAAAACCTTATCGAAATACAGTTTTTTAATTTATCCCGTACATCTTTGGAGCTAGAGTCTCCAAATGTTGCATTTATTTTCATTTATATTTTATACAATTTCGGTTTTTGTTATATTTTGATATTGGTTCAAAATTTTCAAAAACTATTTCAAATTGAAGGTTAGTTGCAAATGTAGCCAATATGTGAAAGTGCAAGATTGACAATTTTAGACAATTGCACAAATTTTCAATATAATATGTAGATCATATGCTGAAAATTTCATTGAAATCCATTAAGTATCAGAGTAGTAATTAAACAAAACGTTTTGTCAATTGCGACATGTGACCAGAAACCCACCCCCGTTTTCATTTTCTCTATACATGTGCCACATACATTGAGACATTCGAATGCGAGCATTCTTGTCTGTTCTAAGAATCAAACACTTACAGCTGACTGTTTGAATTTTGTTATAATTCTAGCTCCTTTAGTCTCAAATTTTTACTGCTTGTCTAAGCAGTGCAGTGGGTATAAGTTTGTAACGTATACAAGATACGGAATATATTTAAAAACGCAGATCGGTCGGGGTTCAGGGGATCTCCTAGTCGGGCACCCCCGACTAGAGTTTTCTTACTTGTTATATAATATATTATTTAATTATGAATACTGTTATTCTTAAAATAAAACAGAACAGAGTTTTAGTACAGAATTCGCTCCTTAAGAAAAAAGAGTTTTAGAAGCATATGAATAATTGTTAAGATAATATTTATTATAATTATTTGCAGCATTATTTATTATTATTAATTATTGAGCGTTTCAAAGTGACTACCAATAATGAAAGTTATATCTACTTAAATTGTTTTTGTTTTTTGTGTTACCAAATTTTTAATGCCTAAATAAAGTTAGTTTTCTATTCGAAATAATAACAAAACTTTTCTATTTCTTTAAAATATGTATATTTCTTTAATAGGGGACTGCTTTTCGAACTATAAAGATTTGATCGTTGCAACATAATCTCTCAATTTCAAACATTATTCCCTGTGGTCTCGTCGTGCAGATACTTTATTTCAAAATTACCATTGGAGTGATCCACTCCCTTTTAAACTACCTTTGGGCTGCCAACTCGAAACTTGATGTTAAGCCAATAATTCAATGAAGAATTTCGCATTGCCACTATTCGCATTATATATTGGATCAAGCGACATTTGGGCACAAATCGATTTTGATGATTTTGTTTGAAAAAGTATTGCCTGGTATTCCGTTTGTCTTTTGCGTATTACCGTAATCCCTAAGCTGTCTCAAAGTTAGCTTGGACTAACTCGAGTTTTGTCTGCTGGTTGTAACTGGGCTTGGTACATGGCACTTACCTCTTCCTCATTGCTGGCCGTGTTCACGGAGTCCATGCTTTGTGAGAGTCCCAGCGGGGCGAGCGCCATTTGATTTTCCATTATGCTCGCTTCTCTGCTTATTGTTGCTGCTGATGCTGCTGTTGTTGTTGCTGCTGTTGTTGTTGAGTTTGTGTTGTTGTTGTTGTTGTCACTGGCGACTGTTGCTGCGGCACTGGCACTGCCTGCCGGCGAGGGAGTCGTCGGCGCTGACTCGTGCGACTGTGACTCGTGCGTTGAGCTGCCCGGGGAGTTGGTATTGTTGCTGCTGTTAACTGCTGTTGCTGCTGCTGTGGCAACACTTAGCGCAGTGGTTGCTGCTGGTGGGTGCTGGACAACTACTGCTGCTGCTGCTGCTGCCGCTGAACTGCTCTGTTGCTGCTGCTGTTGATGTTGCTTGTTGTTGTTGTTGTTGCTTAACACTAAATGCTGCTGTTGCTGCTGTGGTGCGTACTGTGCGTGAGCGTGTCGCAGCTGATATCCGCTATAATGCGCAGGCGCCTGCTGCTGCTGCTGCTGCAGCACCGCTACGTGCTGCTGCTGTTGCTGATGTGCCGCGGCAGCTGCAACGGCTGAGTGCTGTAGATGCTGGTTGAGCAAAGCAGCGGCGGCGGCTGCCTGATTGAACTGCGCCAAGCGCTGCTGTTGCTGTTGTTGCTGTTGTTGTTGGTGTGCGTAGGCAACTTGCTGTTGCTGTTGTTGCTGTTGCTGGTGGTGCGCGGCAACGGCGGCCGCAAACTGTGTTGGATGTGCAAAGCTCAGCTGATGGCCCTTGAGCGCTGCGGCTGCTGCTGCTGCGGCGGCGGCTGCTGCTGCTGCTGCTGCCGGCGAGGTGGCGTATTGCAGATGGGCACCGGGTGCGGCAACTGCTGCTGCTGCTGGCACGGGCAGCACCGATACGGCGGCGGCGCACTGGCGCTTGGGCGACGGCGACAACACCTGTGGGGCACTCGCTGGCGTTTGCGGCAGCGTCGGCCTGCGTTTAATCGCAATCGACGAAATGGTGATGGCTTTTTCAAACACTGGCCGCTGGTGTTGTTGGTTGTTGATGGTATTGGTGCTGGTGTTGGTGTTGGCTATTATGGATGCTGCTGTCGTTGCTGTCGTCAGCGTTGGCGGCGTCGGCGTCGGCGTCGTTGTCACTGCGGGCAGCAGTTGCAATTGTGGTTCGGCGATATGGAGCAGATGGTGATGGCTGCCCAACAGGTTCTGATTCTGATAGTTGGCTATGTTGGCGACTCAGTTAACCTGCAAAATGGAATGCCAAAGAGTACAACATTATTAGCTTGATAGAAATATATACCGTTAAAAATATATGCATGCAACAATTTAATGCTGAAAAAAAATATAAAATAAATGTTTGACTGTGGCAAAGCTAAAAACAACAGAGCGAAATTCAAGCAGCCAAAAATAGCAACAACATTTAAGAAGTGAAATCATTTTGTTAACTCTAAATGAAATTCCATCTGCTCTGCAACTGGAAACGGCATGTTTTGAATTACAGGGTATCTAATTTGTATACATAAATCAAATCTGGGCACCTGACACCAGCAGTTGACAAATTCGAATATAATAAATAAAGAAATAAACAAAAATAGTAGTATATTATAGTATATATAATTATAATATCTATTTATATATTCGAAAATAATAACATGATAATAAGTTTTATTAATCATCAACTTAAGCCTTCACTGAGCTTTTCTCCAGTTCAGTTTTTTTATTTCGATCAAACTGTACGTGCGGTTATTACTTACAAAGTGAATTCTGTTGAACTAGTTTTCTTATAGTTTGTAAGTGTATGACTAGAACAAATTGTAAATTTATTGAAAAAGAAAAAAAAAGAAACAAGAACAGCGAAGTTCAGGAACAAAGACGGCGCTTGTGTTAGAATAATGATATGCTAGAGAGAAGCTCATAGAAAATTGAGTCAAATGAAAGAACAAACAGCATGCAAATTGTGTAGGTCAGTCACAGAGAGACTGTGATGCCAACAATTCTTGCTGAGTATGACTCTATTTCGCTGTCGGTTATCACTAGCAGCCATCGAGAGACTCCGCAGCTGCTGGCAAGAAACGAATCTGAATACAGTTGAATGGGAATAACAGCATCAGCAGCGGCAACCGCAAGGCAAATAAACAAACGAAAATACACACAGAATGAGAATCGACTAGATATACATATGTATATATATACATTTGAGTGTATGCGAAGCAACTTGAAAATTGAGCTGACAACAAACCCAAATTGTATTTAAAAAATATGCACATAACTAAAGCTGAGTATCCAGAGATATGTATACATATATCGTGCGGTAAATATAATAGTCGCCATTGTACATACAATATATGCACATATTTGAGCACAATACACAAACAGGGCTATGAGTGCGGATTATAATGGCGCCAGCAAAGCAACGAACTAACCAAGTGCTAAGGACACGGCGACAAGCGGCAAGCGACTCGAATATGTCGCCCATCGACGCCTGTGCCATTGTATTTGTATCTCTATCTGTATCTGTAGAATGTCATGTATCTAAGCTATCGCCACACTTTGCATATGACAAATTATGCACACAATAATCGAGACGGGGGTATGCTTAAGTATCCTCTAGCACAACACGGGTTTCTCTCCGCTTCATCCAACTTTCAGTAGCAGCAGCAACAGCTTGGCACCGTTTAAGGGGAATGCCACAAAATTGGTTGTTGCTTGTTTTTGGGGTGCGGCTATTGGCAACACTTGAATTAATTACAAAAAACACAACGTGTTTGGTAATCATAATTCAAATTTAATATCGATCAGAAAGGCTTTCTGTATGTTGATGTGGGTTGAAGGACTCGGGATTTCGGGATATTAAGGGTGACTTGCGTTGGAAGCTGTTTTAATCCCACATGATTTATAATTAATAGAAATGCAAAACCCACTGGTTAAAACAATGCATAATGCATAATATATGGCTAATATTTAAATAGGCCATTGTGCCAACGACGCGTGTTAGATTTATGGCCAAAATGCGACCAATTTTGAATTTATTGAATGCGACCAACTCTGCGTATGCGCAATTTAATTTAACTTTATGTTGTACGTACTTCGCTTTAAATTTACGACTTTAAAATGTCCAATTGTCGTTTAGATTCTTTTTTCAAACGCAAATGAACTACAGTAATTTTGTATTTAGTTTATTTAAAATGAATTCGTGATGCAAAAAGTTAGAATTACATAATAAATATAGCCAAATGTGCTTGTATACGGACTAGGGGTATATACTAAATTGGGTTGTGTATTCCTGTTACGCAAAAAGTGGAGGCTGGCTTTTGCTTTCTTTGTAAAAGATGCGACTATAAAGTTCTCAATTGGTTACAAGTGGCAAGGCGATGACCAAACCAGTGATCGATACAAAGAATGTACAAAGTTAAATATATTGAGTACATATGCAAATGAACATAATTGTCTAAATAACTTAGTTTAACTTTTCCGTTCAAATATGATAGACTTAAAGTAAAAAAATAGTAATATGTATGTCGAGCTTGAGCCAAATGGATCACCTTCCATTCTAATTTTATATTTTTACAACGTCACCCAATATCGAACGCCCTATGTACTTTCTTTCACAATGTGCTTTTCCACAATGACGATTTCTGGGCGCTACTCTTCATTCACTGACAATGATAACGATACGAAGAGCCTAAGTATTCATCTCGCTTTCACTCAGGAACACCCTCTCTCACTATTTCTCGCGAAGTGGGAAACAAAGGATAGAGAGAAGACAAAACTTAGAAGAGTGCTGTCTAGGTACAAACCCAGTTGGAAAACATGTTTACAACTACTCTAGACAAGCCTCATACTAATACTTAGAAAACAGACTTTTCTATTCATTTCACAACATCAAGTCATATAAATATTGTGATACGACATATATATATCAAATATATGTATAATTTAAAGTATTTAAGATAAATGAAAATAATCTTCAAAAAAATACTTGAATTAATATTATTCTCTTAATTGTCCAACTAAGCTATCTTAGACATTTCTCGCTTTAGATCATTTTCTAACTTTGAAAACACAGAGAAATGTGTAAAGCCTAAGCAAATGTATAAAATAAAATAAATGTGATTAATATTGCAGACAATAATATTACTGAAATGCTATGTTTCATATTTCATTATTAAATATGTATAAGCATGTGGTCATGTGCTAATAGTAACTCTTTCATCACTCTCAAATAAGGGAATTGTATGAGCTCTGAGATAAAAAACATAACTAGAAATTAATAATCTTGGGATTTTACTTTTTATTTCTTCATGCACTAACAATATCTCAAAATTTTCCATTTCGAATTGGTTTTTTTTTTGTTTTTAATTGTGCTGTTCTCTCTCAAGTGTGTTGTAAATTCGCACTACAGCGATAGAGCAACAGCCACAGCAACACCAAACACAACAGCAACAACAGAAACAACTATAAAATTTACTACTATTCAGTTCGTATATAAAGGGCAGCCACAACAACAACTGCGTTTCAAATTCTAGCAAAACAAAAGCCCTGACAGCAACAATAATCACATTGTTGTTGTTGCTTTTTGTTGGTCTGCTAAGGAAATTACTCAGTAAAAATTCACAGCAATAGCAACAACAACAACGGCAACAAACACATGTAAAATATACTAGTCATAAATATTGCTAATGAATTTCCCGCACGCTTTGCTGAGCTCAGAGCCAGCTAAGTCGCGTCTCTCTAATCGACATCCATTTTGCATTGTTTTTGTATTTCTGTTTTATTTATTTATTTTTTTTTTTTTTGTTTTTTGCCACACATTTCTAAAATGAAACTGTGGAACGGAAACTGGGTGCGTTTTTTTGTTGAAGTTGGCGCAAAACAAATATAATTAAATGTAATTTTTATAATGACAAATGCGTTTTATTGTTCGTTGTTGCCATAAACCGAAACGCGAAGCTCTACCAACCAGCAGCAGCAGCTGCCACGCCTTTCAAATCTACCAAATAGGAGCTCAGTATCACGAGGCAATTTTTTAATTTCTTGCTCTCGCTTTGAATTTTAAGTTTGGCCTTACATTTGAAATTGAACTGTCTGTCGACTCTTAAGTTCCCGTCGTGCTACATAATTACCACACGATTCCTGTCTCACTCGAATTGGGTCAGTCGGAGGCAGTGTCACGCCTCCTTCGAATGAAGTTGCCTTCAAATGGAAATTGTCTGGCTGACTAGCTGGGCGCCTGGCTATGTGGCTAAATAGATCTATTGTAATATATACAGTCTGTTGTGTAAAGCAACACACGCTAATCGATGCACGCCCACGTTTCATTATCATAATGATGATCATCGTCTTGATCACCAAGTTGATTGCATAGAGGCGGATGCTGCCATAAAAAATAGAGATGATTTTTGGGCAGCGAATCTCACTTGTTAGCAATTGCCAATTGCCAATTGCAACAGCAGCTGCAACAGCAACAACAACAATTAGAATTGCTAATGGCGGCAGATAAGCGCAAGTGCACGTTACTTGAATTCCCGCCCACGTGATCAGCTTTTTGCTTTGTAGTTATTCCCCGCAATTCATCGCATCTGACCCTGCTACAGATAGTCGCTGGCAGTCGCAGACTCAGCTAGTTTTGTATCTATGACCAAATATATGTTGTCGATGAGCGAGCTCGTCGCTGTGGCTGCTATCTACCGCCTAGTGGCTCAGACCCCAGTAGACTACAAATACTAAAAGTGGTTTAGGCCATAAATGTAGCCGCTGTTTTATTTTTTCAACTATAATTGTTGTTGTTGCAGCTGCTGCGCATCTTATTGTGCTCACTGTTTGTGCCATAATTAATATTTAATAAGCCAGACAACTTTTCTACAGACTGACTTTGATATACCCAAGCGACTGCTGATATATATACATACCAATGTACATTATACTCCGCTCATTGCCATGCAAAAGGGTATTATAGCTATGGGCATAAAGAAGTTCCTAAAACGAAGATCTCTTGGAATATGGCAAACCATTGTGAGAGATAGGCTTAAATGCGATTTGAACGTAATGTGAAGCGAATTAAAAGTGTAAGTATAAGTATGGTATAATTTATATAGCATATATTATAATATTATATAAGTATATACTATAACATGAATAAGTAAAGCTAAATTTATACCTGTAGTTGGGATAATGGACGATAAATCTAATTTTGTCATCAGATTTTTTGATCAAATAAAAATGTATCTAAATATCTATTGTATGTTTATGACAATTCTAAAATGTTATGTCATTTATATATTATGAATGTTAAGGAACATATCTCACTCTCTCTTTGCGTAAATGAATAAATACAAACAATTAAGTATGAATTTTTTAACCTTAAATGTTTCTATCGCATGAACTATAGACACAGAAAACGCCAGAAAAAAACAGAAAAAATATATATTCTAGTTGAAAAACTTGGAGTTATAAGCATGAACCCAGTTAAAGATACATCATCAAATATATAATGCTGAAATAACGCTCAAACAAAATGATCCCAGTTAGAGGTATATCATCAAATATATATTATACAGAACAATCTTTCAAATAAAAAATATCATAATAATAATAATATCTCAATATCTCGGTAATATGGAATATCTTCATAGCTTTCAAACTTTACTTTGTTAATATCTCATTTTCAGCTTGTGCAGCGAGTGCGAAGCCAGCTTTGAAGCGTATTCAAGTTTCGGCTCGTTTTCCGAAATGTTTGTTTTCGTTGTGTATTTTATTTTGGTTGCTATTGCTATGAGCGGCAGACAGCAACAGCAGCTCGGCTTGTGTTGTCATGCTTATGTGCGCATATTTAATACGATGCTCAAGAAACAATTTTTTTTATAGCTTGGCATGCTCCAATTCGTTGGCGCAAGGCGGTGGCAGCCGCAGATAGAAATGCGGCAGCGGCGGCTCTTGGTGCGGTCTCCATTTGCCAGCCATTCGAAATGGCATTTGTGCGAGAATACGAGAAGTATCTTGTATCTGCAAGATAGTTAGTTTTACCTTTTGCTACAAAAGTTTCGCCAACGTGACTTGCCTGCTGCCGGCACACTCTTCTCTCTTTACTTTCCTTGCTCCTGTTAAGTTTGAGCATTTTTTGAAAATTACAAAATCCATTAAGTTGCTTGCACGCAACTTAAACATAAATCCATCATACGCCATAGAGCACACACACAGACACACGACATACAGACATAGATATTGAGTTAGGGGAGAAGCCACGCCCAGTTGCCTCGTCGTTAGCTGCTGGTTTTTTTTATTATTATCCACGGCATATTCAATGCACAGACATTCAGACACTCGACTAGGTAAGTAGGTTGTGCTGCCTGTCTGCCTCCCCTTTCTATGCCAAACGCCGTCTTCTTCGTGTTGGTCTTTCGCGTCTTGTGCAGGGCTTTCTATTTAATTTCCCAGCTAGCGCTAGCTGGCAAACTTCTGGGCTCAATCAGCCAGCGTCTTTGACTTCTTGTGCCAGCAGAGGCAGCATATTATTTCTTTTTTCGTTTAATACTTGCAAATTTACAGCATGCAATCAATAAATGATGGTTCAGTTTGCCATTGTGACTGTCAATCTCGTTTAATGCACTTCCGCTTGCCTAATGGATACGTGCAGTTTAATCGCGTTCTACATGCATATGTACATATGTATGTTATATCAGCGGAACCAGATATGCATAATTTGCATAAAAACGCAGCTCTTTAATCAAACTCTTAATCTGGCAATCAGCAAGCTGAACTATTGCGCCCTCAAATTGATAAACATTGTCAGCGCTTAATTCTATTGTTTATCTGCAGCTTATCTTGCAATAGCTGCTGATAGCAGAATTTGCTTATGAGCGCTGCCTTGCTTATAAATCAGCTATTTGAGCAGCTAACAGCAACACACAGTTAGAGATAAAGATACTTGTACACATTTAGATAGAGATAGTTAGACCGACGTGCTTACTCACGGCTATTGTAACCATTAATGTAATAGACGTAGACCGAAAACAACAGGCAGGCAGATAGGCAGTTAGGCAGTTAGGCAGTTAGTTACTAGCCGAGAGATGTGAAAGATGCAAAAATGTAAAACTCATGTGAAGATTGAATGGAAAATTTAGCTCACTGACAAACGCTGAGAGAGCTGTGCGCGAAACTAGTTCAAAAGTTCAAGCGAACAGTGACTCAGGCTCAGGCCGAAACTGAAGCTCAAGCTGAAGCGTGTGCCTTGTGTGGCATGATCGGAGGCACAGAGAAAGGTAGCCCAAAAAGCAGTGCTCACTGATGTTTAGATACACCCTACAGCTGTAAACTGAATAGGGCATATTGAAAATGTAAACAAGTTATATCAGAAAAAGTTTGGGATTTTGATTGAAATGAGACATTGAATTTAATTTAATTTTAATCAGATATATAGTTATTATTTTTATTAATTTTTTTATTAATTTATTTTTTTTTTTGTATAGGCTTTAACAATATCTTTACCATTTTTCTTTATGCATATCAGCTAAGCTTGCAATTAGTTAGCAAATAGTATTGTATCGGTTTATGACAACGAATATTAACTCTCTTTTCCGTTTTTAGTATTTTTAACAGCTCGTAATGGGTATTTGAGAGCTCATCAAACTTGGACTTCAGTCTGCACACTTCTATTATTATTATTATTATTTTTTGACGTGGCTATAAATAGCCTTTGAGCTCAATGGCAATCATAACAAGCTTGGCCGAATCGAGCTTCGAGTGTGGGGAGTCGCATCAATTGAACGCTACTTCAATCAGCTTTGGGAGACGCTTCGCTCGGCCAACATTTCAATTGTTGTTTTGTGTGGTTTCTATATGTATTTTCTTTTTATCGTATGTGCTTGGCAGCACATTTGCCATGCTTTCCCATGGCCTCTCACAGCAAGTACTACTTGGCTTATATCTGTAAGGCATCTGGACCGCAAGTAAATCGCACGTTCGATATATATTTCGTGTATCGCATCGCTCGATTGTTGCAATTGTTGAAATGCGGTTGATTTTGTCATTGATTTTCGTTTGTGAAGTGCAACAATAACTGCAAACGTAGATAGAACCACAATCAAAGTACAGCCAAATGACAAATCAAGAACATCAATGTCAACGAAACAATTCAATCGGCTGTCAGTTTCTTCCATATGGTATATTAGATGAGATATGATATGGTACTCGTCACCCCTCTCTCCCTCGCGGTCTATCTATCTATCTCTCTCTCCCCCCTCTCTCTCTCTCTCTCTCTCTCTCTCTCTCTCTCTCTCTCTCTCTCTCTCTCTCTCTCTCTCTCTCTCCCTTCTCTCTCTCTCTTTGTCAGTGAGATCCATTAGTACTCGCAATTAATTTTCATCTGTGGCAGAAAATGTGTACAAAGTTTGAACGCACTGGGAAATATGAGAAATAAGGTCAGCTACTAGCTGTGCCATAGATATATTTAGAATATGTCTTTCTCTATGTCTCTTTATCTTTCTCTCTCTATTTAATTCTTTATTGCTCAAACCGAGATTAATTAACGTTAATTTTGCATAATTAAAGCGACAGCAACCCAGAGTGAAAGGCCAGCAGCTAAATAGCTTGGGAAAGTTGTTGTAGCTCTATTCATAATCTTTGACAGAGCGAACTGCTTGGGTTCACGTTTTGGATAATCCACTCAGGTTCAGTGTCAAGGGTCGCACCACTCATTTTCAATTAAAATCTCTTGTAATGCCGCATGCAAATGCTTTATGTCCACAGTTTTACTTCTTTTGCTTACTTTTTCTTTTTGTACATGGAAAAGCTTCTTAAATAACTCATTCTATGTAGCTTGTTCGTGGCAACTCCCAGTGGGCTAGTAAATCTGCATCTGCTTGGCGAATCCAATTAAATGTGCAATAGCCCGAAAACCTCAGTGCCGAACTGAAGGTCCAAAGTCACAAAGCCAGCTACAGCAACAACCAGCTGTCAACTGCTCAATTATTTGCATAAACAGAAGGTCCCAAAGACATGGAAGACATGGAAATGTCTATTTATATCTAACGTATATATCGAACCGAACTAATATATTATTTCATTTTCTTCTGTGTACAGGTCAAAATGAATTACTCATGAGCTTCGATTGTGGCTTGGAGCAACAACAACAATTGCGTTCAGCAATACCTAAAAGAAGTTTTCCAAGCTATTATTTATTTTAATAGAAATCTATGACTTAATCAAACCTCTAGGATGTTAAATATTTCATAGTTAGCCAAATTTTCTATTACTAAATAGAATTCACTTATCAGCAAGTGAAATTTTCAAATTTTCATGCTTATTTTGCTTTACCCAATAATTTCTCTCTAATTACCACAAGGCAGAAATATTGACAGAGGGTTTTACAACCACAAAGGTCCTTTTGCCGAGATGCAAATTAATTTAGACAAAAACAAATATTTAATCACGATCAACGCAATTCGTGGTTAATATATGATGAAAATCTTTTATGATTTAACAAAAATATTTATCAAATGAAAAGCGCTATTCCCGAACTCAACTCAAGTGGATTTCTCATCAAATTTCTTGTCGGCTGTGTAAATTGCATCAAATTAACTGCAAAACGCGTATGCAATGTCTGCTCTCTTTTGATGGCTTGCCAGAGAGTATCTTTGCTGTGAAATAAATAATGTAACGGATTGGATTGAAGTGGGCACTTGAGAAAAAACAATAACAGTGCTCTAGTCGAGATGAAAGAGAGAGAGAGAGAAGGGGGGGGGAGGGGGGGGGGGGAGGGGGGAGGAGGGAGAGGAGAAGGGTAGAGGAGAAGGGGGGGGGGGGTAGATAGTGGAAAAGGGAGAAGGAGAAGGGAGAGGGAGGGGAGGGGGAGAGGAGGAGGAGGAGGAGGAGGAGGAGGAGGAGGAGGACGGAAGAGGAAGGAAGAGGGAGGAGAGGGTGTTCAGCTGGTCATAAAACCCTTGCCAGAAGAATGTTTTGGATACTCTCAAGCGAATGCAATATTTTTTTTTTAGTATAATACATATATGTTTCACCTCTTTTTAGCCGATAAAAATGTTACTTGATATTTAAATCAAAACATACCAAATGTAATCAATTGATGAACAATTGTTCATCAGTTAATAAATTACATTTGAAATTATATTCGAGTTTTATAAACTCACACTTTCTTATAGTTTCTTATTATTTTCTATATTTATAAAAGTAAAGAGAGCAAATCTCATACATTTAACACATTTAGGGAAAAATATGTGCGCTCTAAGAGCATTAGCTGAAATTGAAACTTTCTATAAAAAAGAAATTGTTGCATTTTTGTAAATCGTGCATTTAATTACATGTTTCATTAATTTATTGGTAGAAAATATTTTTATTTTTACAGACATATTTCTGTATATCATTTGCCTCACACTAACTAATGATTTTCAAGCATTGATCAATAAGACATACATATTAAACTCATATTACAAATATTACAAAAAAATGATCTTTTAGGAAAAAGAAATGTTATCTAAATAATAGTAAAATATGTCAAACATTTAAATAAATACAATAAATATAAATTTCTTTTGTATTTTAAATTTGTTTTGTTTTGTTATACTTAGTTTCAAATTGATTTATAGCATTAGCCACCAAAAATAAATTTTATAGTTGAAACAACATCAAATAGAACATTTAAAATTCGACATCACGAAGACTCGTTGGCTTTTTTTCTTTTATATACACATTTTATATTAGGTTTCCGTACTCGCAGTTCATACCGGATTGGCCCCTTCATTCATTCTGAAGTATGATGTCATTAATTAATGTGAATGAGTTCAGTATGATGTCAATTAGCTGCGGAAAGCGCACTTGACGGCGCTGCTGCACTGCACAAATTGTTGCAAAACTCGTTGCTGATGTTGTTTAAGATACAGCCACCCACACACACACACATGCACGCACGCACACACTAGCAGTGAGGCACACGCGATGGTCATATTTTATGAACGTTTACAATTGAGAGGCAACTGAACAGCTGAATGCCCCACAGAATGCCTGAGCTGCTGCTTGTGCCCACAAGAAAAAAAGTTGAAGTCTTTATCTTAATATCCGAAAAGCGCACAAACTTCAGTCGGCAAATGCTTAACAATAGTTAAGACCCAGTTCGCATTTGGAAATTTGAATGCCGTCACTCTCTCTCTCTCTCTCTCTCTCTTTCAACAATGAATGTGAAACTAAGCACAGTCATTAAAACTGACTGCTTGCCATGCCTTCATTTGCGCCCAGCAAACAATGCAAAAAGAGGAGAATGCGAATTATAATAATAAGTAAATGCAATAAAATGAAAATCCAACTGGGAAATTTTTGTTTGATTTATTGTTCTTGTTGTTGTACAAGAGATCCCCAAAGCAGCAAAGCAAAAGAAGACAGCGAAGAAAAGCATAAGAAAAGCATTATACAAATAAAATGCTCGGCAACAAGAGACAACAAAGTTTTAATGCGTTGAAGGGATTTGCTGGTCCAGCAGGTGGAAGGCTAATCTTCCAGCCTGAAAATTCCATTCCAACTGCCTACCAACTAACTAAAATTACTTACACACAGCACGAATTCTGGAACTTGTCCTTTTGTTAACATACCTGCAAGTAAAGAGAAGACAATCACGTTAGAATCGAATAAATAAATGCTTAGCAACTTTAAAACCTAGAAGAAATTTTAAATTTTAAATTTACGACTGCTTGCATTTCAATGGCAACAACAGATGCAGATACAGATGCCGCTGCAAATGCAGATGCAGATACAGCTACAGGTATAGATTGCAGCTCATTCGAAGATTTATCGAAAAATAGAAGGTTAAGTGAACTGTGGACGGGGTCTGGGAATTCGAATCGACTTCAACGTCGAAAACTTTTCCTATGTGCAGCCCATTTTGAAAGTTTATTAGCCTTAGATGATCCGCATCGATGGGAGTTGCTCACCCAGACTCAGATTGTGTGTGCCGGCACCTAGGCTATATTTTTTTCTGTCTATCTTTTTGCTATTGCCATTGTTTAAAATGGCTCGAAAAACGTTTCCATTGATTTTTGCGATTTGTTGGCCAATTGGTGCTACACTTTGTTGATAGATCATTATTTTGTTTATTGTTGTTAGCATGAGGCGAAAGGCGAAACCTGTTTTAGTTGTGTGAGTAAAGCATGAATACAAAAAAAAAGAAAGAAAGACAATTTCTTATGGTCAGCATGAGGTTTTCTGGCGGCAAAGCCTTTCACCGATCCGAGAATCGTGCACCCAAACATATACCTATTTCAATTATTGTTGCCCTCAGACACAGAGCAGCCCAAAAACATAAGCAGCTAAACTATTCTGATTTCCAAACTCAGCATTTTTGCATCTCTCAAGTCATTATGGATGTTGGTTCTTGTGTTGACATTTCTACAGCAGGCTAATACGAATATGGCTATATAGATTATAAAAACTTTTTTGAAACATTTTTATTCTTCTTTTAAAAGGTTTATCAAAATACTTCAATTTGTTGTCTATTTACTTTTTAAAAAATTCATAATTTAGGACTTCAACACAAAGTGGATTTCTTTCAAATTTTTTGGAAAATTTACCTCTCTACAACTTAGCTCTGTACAATTATTATGTTTTGTAAATAATGAATACGGCTTCATTACATATACATTTTACATATAGATTCGACATCTAAATAATTTACAAAAATTTGTTCATTTTCTTATAATAAAAAAATAAAGTTATTATGACTCAGTTAAGACAAGAAGTGTTCATAACTCTGTAATTTTTATGCAACAATTTCAACGAAAGATGTTTAAGAATCAACTTAGCTAAGAATAGCATAAGAAATGTATTTGTTTATATCTTGTACGCACAGTTTTAGCAACGAATTAGCAACAATTACTAAAGGCTCTTTTTGTGTCATATAAGAGGTATAACTAACTATTCCATTGTTCTTAGTGCACTTCAGATAGCAAACTCCACTTTAGCTGTGTGCATTTATTTAGTTAGAGCTGTGTGGCCGTCTATGCTAATGATGTGCAAATAGTCGTCGAGTGCAAGCCCCGCGACCAAAAAATACAGGAAGCTTTAAATGCATATATTTATATACATACATGCATATATATACGTATGTAGAGATATGTATGAGGATATATGAAGACCAAAGCAGTTGACAATTGAGACACAGTTTATTCAGTTGCTGGCAGCAGAAGAAGTGCAGCATTATGAAACATGGAAGACCCTTCAATTAGCTTATGGCAGAGACCCACACACACACACAAACACCCTCAAACCCACACAGTCACACACATAATCCAGTGACTACCCCTTTTGCAAATGCGATATGCTGATATATCCTGCCTGTATCCCTAAGCAGCGGCCACCTTCACAGCTCTGTGTGTGTGTGTATGTGTGTGTGTGTGTATACCTTGTGACACATCCTTTGTTGCCTGTTCGTTCCATGTTTTATTTTCTTCGCTTTTATTTACACATGCTATTTGATGGGCTGCCTAAAGACCTGTGCATTGGGCACGCATTGTCGCTGTGGTTGGGGTTGACAGGTAGTTAGTGCCTAGTGCCGGGGGTTGCTAGCAAATTGTAAGTCTCAGATTACATGGTGGTACACTTAAATCGCCTTCTCCAACCCTTGCAGAGTTGGGTGGCGACACGTCACCAATTGCGACGTCTCAAGTCGACGCGTTTCGGTTATTTACTCAAAGCGGGAGACAGCGACTGTTTGAACCACCAAACCACCGTACCACCAGTCGTCGCCGTCGTCATGTGTGTGACGAAAGGGTGCGGTGCCAATTACAAAAACAGCAACGGCAACAGACGGCACGGAAGTGGTTTTGATTTAATGTCAAGATGCCGACGTCAACGCAGACGCCGATGCCAACGCCAACGTCGACGCCGACGCCGACGCCGTCGAAGAATGACGCAAGATAAACAGCTGCTGCTTTCCGGCCGCAGCAGGTGACGACAGGTAGTCAACAAGGCAGAGCCAAAGGCAATAGCATCCAAAAGATGCCGATGCCAAGTTTCGAGTAAATATAGATATCCACATACGTAGTTAGTATACAAAAATACAAAATATTGTCGGCTTGCTTAGAACTATGTGAAGGCGACTTTGAACAGGTGGCAGTCCAGAAATATTTGTTTTGGCTACGATTAGAGAGATGTAAACGACATTGATGAAGCTGCCAGAGAATATAGAAATATCAGCTCAATATATGATCAAACATATGTCTGAATCTTATTTGATTAATAGCTTTAGGCAATCAAAACTTGTCTTATTTGGGGACAATTCTCCTACGCTGCAAGAGAGTTGATAGAGCTCGACGAAAAAGCCAAATTGCTCCCAAAAAATGTTTTGTTTTTTGAAAACAAATTATGAAATATTGCGATTCCATTTGTCTAGTTGGGGATAAAATATTAAAGATCTGAATAAAAGAAGCTCGATATTTGGACGTGCAGCGCCATTTATATCACGTTGTTTTCCGTCTTTAGTTCATTTTATATTAAACTGAATATTTAACAAAATGTATATATTTTTTGGAATATATCTTTAGCCAAAGGAGTCCAGGAATGAAATAAATAATATTTGTTGCTTCTTTTTATTTGATTTTCATTGAAAATAAATACTTTTATGACCTCGGCCCGTGGGTCTACGGAAACAAAAATTTAAACTAAATAAAAATAGCTGTTTTCCCATTGTAAGCCTAATTTAATGTGAAGCAAATAATGTATTCGTCTCGGCTCATCTATCATTATTGCTGCCTTTAAAAAATATTGCTGCGAAGTACAACTGGAAATCAGATCAGTCACGCAATTTGATTGTCTTGCCTGCGGTTGATTTAATTTGTAATTGCAGTTAAAACGAGATTTTCAGGCAGCTCTGCAAAATTCGAACCAGTACAATCTATGGCCGAAGACGGGTGGCAGGCAAAGGTGGGCGGCCTGTGTCGGTGGTGGGCGGTAGGCGGTGGGCGAGGCAAGACTAAAAGGCGGTGGTGGCTGGGTAGCTAATGCTCGCCTTGGGTGCGTTTGTGGCTTATTGGCAATCAGAATGGGCGAGCGTTGACGATGGCTCTGTTTTAGGCAGTATAGAATGCACTGCTCGAAAATTGTATATACTTGTATTTAAAGGGACACAACTTTAAGAGTCTCCGCTCTTAGTTCAGTTAAAGCTAAAGCCACACGAGTTGGTAGCAAAAGCGACAGTTCTGCTTAATGTAGGGCAGGGCAAAAACAATTTAAGCTCAGCTTAAGGAATCAGAATTTATGAATAGATGTGTTTTACTAATTTCTCTCAGTGCAGCGCCTCTACCTTGTCATGCTTTCATTATTCCTACTCCTTCTCCTGCGCTTGCGTGTGCGTATGGGCCTGCTTATCTCTGATTAGCATAATTGGCTGCCTGTTAAATTTAGCGTTTAATTAATATATGAATTTGTCTGGCAGCAAGCAACAACAAACAACTGGACTCTGTAAGTCATACTTACATATATAGGTATACATACGCACATATATAAGTGTATATATACACATATAGACGTATGTATGAATGTCGTTATATGAATTATTGGACTGCTTTAAGCGACATGTGCTCTAGTTTCCACTTCCTGCCAGCTCATCAGAGCCACTTGAACAAAGCCTTGCCATAATTGACTTCTAGCCCAGCGCCACACACCCACGCACAGCCACAAAAAAAGAAGATTTTTGGATGTGTGTAAGAAAGTGCGCCCCAGTAAACCAAACGAAACAAATTCCCAGCCCTCGCCCTGCACTTAACATGTTCATCAATTGCTCGACGAGACTTTCGCCGACATAGACAAAGTGTTGAACTAAGAACCACTTGCCCAGGCGTCGAACGAGGAGTGAGGGGTGGTAAGTGTGGCCAAAGGCAGACATGAGAATCTGGCCATACACAAAACAATGCAACAAACGGTCGCTGTGAGTGGGAGACGGAGGCGGGCGACTAGCAAGCTAGCTCCCTAAAGTGGGCGGCTGTTGAAGAAGTCAAGTCTAAACCGTGAAACTGTTTGCCACTGAAAAAAAATTGCACTTCGTGTTGGGAACTGGAGCGCCAACAACAACAATAATAGCAACAAAACTATCGTAGCAAGTGCAGTAAAATTGTTAGTGCAGCCCCGCCAGAAAAGCAAAATAAAATTTGCTAGGCGCCCACGCTAGAAGACGCCTTCGCTGAAAGCGAAAAAGCCACAAAAAAATATAGCGAGCATTTTGATAAATCGCTCGCAAATCAGCAATGACTCAAAATTAAAGCCCAACAGAATCTGCAGGTCTAATTTACTTAAGATCTAACATCTGTTTCACTCTGCACAGCATCAATAAGCCCTTATTTGAGTGTTGGTTTTAGCTGAAACACGTGGCTGACACAGTTTACGACTTGGCAATAGACGAAAGACTTAAATGGGAATGTTCTTAATTCCATAGTCATATTAGTTTCCGAAATTGGTAAAGTCGAATGCCTTCCAGCGTTTTAAATTTCTAAAGACGACTTAAATAAATTATTTAAAAAACCTTGATATGTTATTTTTACTTTTGTATTTTAAAATATAAAAGAAAATATTTTAACAATACAATTAAAATTTATTTGTTCATTATTATGTGTATTTATTATAAAAATATTAAATGCGTGACAAACAGTTGAGAAAATAATCTAATAATAGTAATAATCTAAAATAAATAATAGTATTTGATTAATCATTAAACTAAAACTTAACTCCGAATAGATTTCAACTATCTTAAAAAAACCTTCTATAAATTGTCTGTCTTAAAAAAAAGAAAGATTGAAATTGAATTAATTGCTACTCCCAAGGCTTGAACTGGAGCTTTCTAAGAAACAGTTGCTTCATAATTTCCATTCGTCTTTTGCAATTTTTCTTTTGCTTTCTTTGTTTTGAATTTGCCCAACAAGTCATTTAGTTACAGCAGACACTCAATTTTACTCGCACACTTGAGTTTTATGAATGTCATCATCATCATAAACGAGTTAAACGAGTTTGTGGCGCGACCTCAAGGGCGAATTTCGCCGCTTAAAGAATCTACACTTGACATGGCTCTGTCGATAGCTAGCTGACCCATAGAGAAGGTGGTTGGCTAGCTGTGAGGCATGCCAAGAGCGGCCCGGCATTTATCATTAGACGCAGTTGATAAATTTGCGCGGCTTATGCAAATCACAAATGACATGCTCAATAAAGCAAAGCTGCATAATTGCCAACACACACTTTGATGGAAATGGAAAGTGTAGCTGGGCCTTTGGCAGATCTTAGGTAATGGCTAATGAACTCGGCGTGGAGCTCGGCAACCAAAAAGTGCAATCGATGCACGAACTGCGGCTTTCCCAATGAGCCAATGAGCCAATGCCACTCAGCTACAGCTGGTAAACAGATACCAGAACCCTCTCTCAACTGTATGAAAGTGTTTGAGTGGTGGGGTGGTGGGTGGTGAGTGGTGAGTAGCAGAGCTAGCAGTTGCGCAAATTTACACAAAAGACGACGTCAACAAGTGCGAGCTCATTTCGATTCCCAGCAATAGCAGCTAATCTATTTATTAAGTTACACATTTCGCTGTTTTGTTTCTGGCTTTCAATTGTGTCGATATTATACTTTTCAACTTGCACACTTTCAATTTTTGGATTGCTTAACCGATTCGAGACTCTTTGCACCCTCGAGGCAATGTCAGCTCTGTACTCCACTCAACTATATTCGCGAGCGATCCCCACTTTTTACTCGCCGAAATGTGCAAATGCAGCTCAAATTTGTGTGTTGTGATGGCCGACAAACAGAAAGTAATGCAACTTTAGAGCAGACGTCAAGCTCAGCAGAAATACGTGTACCCAACATCGGTGTCAACGTCGTTTACTCAGCCACAGACACAGACACAGACAGTGACAGCGACAGCGACAGCGTCTCTCAGCCTCAGCTCTAGCTCCAGCTCCAGCTTCAGCTTCAGCTTCAGCTTCAGCTCAAGCTCTTGCCCCCGGGGCAGCAACGTCTTGAGTTTTGCTGTTGCTGCCTTTGGCAAACAAATGCTTCGCCGGCAAACGTTGTCAGTCACTCTGTAATAATCTTCAGCTAACAGCTGAAAAATAAAACAAAGAGCTACAACAACAACACACTCAAACACACACACTGCTGCTGTTGTTGCTGATGATGATGAGTTGGAATGGGCTGGAATGATGACATGGCTGTAAGTCAATGGCAAGCTGAATGCATATCGAAATCAAATAGGGATGTGCGCGTGACACGAGGCAGTCAAAGCAGTTGCTTTTCTATATCTTGAGGCAACTGAAGCAAAGAATGATCATACGTAAAATAATTTAAGATATTATTTATAATTATTGTACAATATATAATTATAATTATAAATAATTATATATAATTATCACATGAGCCTGCAGAACATATATGCTACATATTTTTTAACTAAACATTCATTTTTTGTTTCTTTTAATATATTATATACACAATCTAATCTAGGTACGGTACGAATTGAACTTTAAAAAATCGCAAGTCCAAATTCGTTTGTTATTTATCGTTGGCGTTGGCTAAGACTTTGATCGAAAAGTAAATATTGTATTTTGGTTGAAGGTCTGCAAAGTTTTTTGTCTTTTTGTTAAAATGTAATTCGTTTTTAATATATACACTTTAACTTTTAAATAACTCCAGAATCGGAGGGTAGCTTTACGACTTTTGCAGATAAGCAGATTAAGAATAGTCATATCCACAATTTGTTTTACGTATATTTATGTAAATTACAAATTCTTAGCCTATATTAATACACATTGGTCTTATTTTGCTACGCTTCAATCTGCCACATGTAGCAACATGTGATTGCCATCTCGAATGGGAAACTTCTGCCTGTTGGCTTTTTGTGCGAACAGCTTTGCAAGTGGAAACAGTTATTGGAATTTCGCTTTATGCGCTGATTTAGCCATTGTCTTTGACTGCGTTACTAGTTGTTGTTTGTTGTTGTTGTTGTTGTTGTTAATGTTAATGTTGTTGCGTCTGCGTCGGGGAAACTCGTGCATGCAACCAAGGCTTGCAACGTGGAGTCGCTGCCATCTCACCTTTCCCCCACTAGCTACCTCCCCGCCCTCCTGTCTTCCCAACTCGATGCCTTTGTAATGACGTTTGCGTCATGCGCGCGTTGTTTGCAACGTGTAAGTATCTTTTGGCAGTCCAAAGTATCTCTATCTGTAGCTGTACTTGTGTCATTGTAACTGTAACTGTATCTATATCTGTATCTGTGTTTCGTATTGTTGTGCACTTGTAGAGCTCCTTTGAGAGCTGCGCCGCGTCGCGTCTCGTCTCACATTTCTCGTTTAGCCATAAGTATTGTGTAATGTAGGTGGCCGGCCGTTGTTGTTGCTGTTGTTTGCTGCTTGGAATTGGGTAATCTATATGGCCAATATCGAATGCAACTCAGCCGCAACTTCATTCACAATTTGTCAAGTTTTGACAACTGTTCGTTCAGTATACAATAGTTCACAGCGATGAATTTGCATAGTTGATCAATTTTATAGTTTTTAGGTTAAGCTGTTTGACAAATCGCTGTCACAAAACGTATCCACTGACTAAAGATACAAATGTAGCTCATAGATGCGTGTGGGCGGGGGTCATCAATCAGCAACTGCCGCGCAACAATTGCAAATAATTTATTTAACACATTTTTGACTAATGCTCAACTTGCAACATAGATAGATAGAGAGAGAGAGAGAGAGAGAGAGAGAGAGAGAGAGAGAGGGAGAGGGAGAGAGAGAGGGTAACTCGCTTTCTGGCCAACACGTGCGCCTACCAAAATAAATTTGGGAATTTATTACTCCAACCCAAGCGAGTGCCGATTGTAGTCTAGTAGTTATGTATATAGAGCTTGCATGTTCATTTGTGGCTTGCGTGCAGCTCTAACACACACACACACACACACACACACACACACACACACACGCACACACACACACACAGGCACACTCACGCCCCTTGTAATTTACGGCCCAGCCCCGTAAAAGGCTGCTTGCAACCCTCGCAACATTTTTGCTGGCCTCTAACGAGCCTCGAGCCTGGTGTCCCGTGTCCCGTGCCCTGTTCGCTGTGCCCCGATCCCAGCTGATGGCGTTTCCTGTCCCGCTGCTTGGCCCACAGCAGTGGCCATCGCCGTCCGTTTTATGGCCACCAAAGGGCACTGAACCGCACCTTAAAAAAGGCGCAAAAGTAAACTCTAGCGGCGGTTTGATTAAAACTATACACACAACATACAGCACACACGCACACACACACAGATGAAACTTTGAGTGAGAAATGGTCACACACAGATACACATGGGAGCAGCCTGGTTCGCTTTTAATAGTTTTTAGCTTGACCTCGTCAGCGTTCGCGTTCCCAGTCACCAGTTCCTTTTCCTCTTCAATGTGGTTGTTGTTGTTGTTGCTGTTGTCTGTCCAGCTGTTGTCTCTGGGACTCTGTGTTTTGTCATTATTTTTGTGTCGGAAGTGAAAATTATTCACCACTCACATTGCCGTTGCCCTGGTGACTGCTACGAGTCCCTTTTGGCTGCATTTCGTTTTCATTATCCACGATCCCCTGGCAAGTCATTGACACACCTGTGTGCAATGTGTGTGAGCAGGGGCCAGAGCTCTTTGCGACAAGCAATGCCATTTAATGCTCGATAAGCGGTTTACATTCTGACGGAGAAGCCTAACTACTCCCTCATACATCAATCGTTGCTAGGCATTAACTGGAGGAAACTATTCAACTGTCTCTTTCTCTTCCTATATCTAACTTTTAATATTTTAACATTTTTATTTACAACTTAGCTTCTCTCTAATAAACATGTTTGCATTCATTCAATATATGCTCAAAGATATATATATATATATATTTCAAGTTGACTTTTTCGTTTTAATGCAGTTACTGACTTGCCTTGATCTTCTTTAAAAAGTGTCTAGCAATAATCTTAACATATAATAATAAACACGAAATAATATTTAGAGTAGAGGAAATAATGTGTAGAGTCTATATTTTAATTAATTCAGCACTATCTATTTTATTTCTAATCTTATATAATGTATCCTTCTAAAATTTCAAGAAAGTCCTTTTTATCGACATTTAGAGCTTATTCAATAACAAAATATTTCTTTGAATATGAGAACTTCTTGCTAAGAGCTCCAATAGACTAAAAGTCACTCGAAAAGTTTTCAAACTTTAATTACATTTGTCTGTCCATTGGCCACAAACACTCTCTCATACACACGCACGCACACAGTTATACACATTCATGCGGAGCAAAGTGCAAAGTTCTTAAGTTCAATTCGATTTGAATCCCCTTGCCGCTGCCACCCGGCCTATCGAGCGTAACATCGTCACAGTTCTGTCGCTTACGAACTGTGTAGTTTATTTTATTTTTTTGGAAACTCATTTCCAACGAAAAGTTCAAATAACATTTCCGAAAGCCATTTAGATGTTTTTGATAATTGTTACAACAGCCCGCACCACATGCCTTCGCCCTTCCGTGCCCCTGGCCCCTGGCCCTGGCCCTTTCCACCCTCCTCCTGGTGTAAATGACCCACATGGAGTCATTTGCAACGCATTCCTGCCCACCTAATGATCAGCGAGGCTCTCTCACACAAATTATGATGGTTATCTCTCTCTCTCTCTCTCTCTCTCTCATCCTCTCTTTCTCTCTGTCTCGCTCTAACAATCCTCAGAGCGATCGCAACTCACAAATTCAATTAGATTTTATTGATGATTGATTTTATTTGGTGTATGAGCGCGTGTGTGTGTGTGTGTGTGTGTATGTGTGTGTGTGCTGCGAGTGCTTATGGCAAACTATATATGTAATTGTCTTTAATTCAATTAGGCGCTGAGAACTTGTGAGAGAACTTCAATTGTCTTGGCTCTGCCGTGGAAAACCTCACTTATGGAAAATTACAATTTATGACTGGAATTTGCGTAGCTTAGGCGTTTTGCTCAAAGTTATACATAAAGAAGTTCATATATGTATATACATATACATAGATACACACACACACACATAGTCACATATATATATATATATATATATGTTCATTTATCTGATATTTATTGGCTATATTTCCGCTGTTTAGTTATGTATGCGCAATCACACAAGCAAACAAACAAAAATACACTCGAAACACTCACAGCCCAAGCTTATTGATACACACAACTATATGGTATTTATGTCTCTTTCTGGCCCGCATATAGCTATCTCGCTCTGCTGTCATCATAAAGCAAATAAAATTGGAAATACTCATATGACTGCCGGGCTCATGTTATCTGTCAGTGTGTGCGCTTCTCTCTTGCCCGCTTTGGCTTGTTTTGTGTGAAAAATATATATTTTATCGATATTGAAAGCAAAACATCGTTAGCGATAAATATATATATACTCGTATATATATATATATAGAGAGAGAGAGAAAGAGCGAGAGTTAGAGGGAGGTAAATGAGGTTCATTTAGGGTCTGACCAGTACCCCCAGTGACAGCTCTTACCAGGCATTTGCTTGCCTCATTCATAACTCAAGCATCGATCACATGCCTCACAGGTCCCGTCAATGTATCTGAATTTGTATCTATAGCTGCAGCTGCAGCTATAGCTATAGCTGCAGATGTAGCTGTATCTGTATCTGTTCAAGCTTTAGTTACTATATCTGCTAAATTGCTAGCGTTGCTCGCGTAGCATTCCAGCAGCGCATGCGAGGGGCAGCAAGTCCGGCTCTGTGAGAGAGACCCTCAGACTTATTGCATGAGCTGTGACTTTTCCTAAAGTTGCTATGCTTCGAGCTTATTGTTTCTATATCTCTCTCTATATCTCTCTCTCACTGTGCTTATACTGTATGTACACAATCGGCAGAGTCTTATATAAAGCCAAAGCCGTACACAAACAACGTTTGAGCGCTCAGTTCACTTTAATTGACATCGATAATTAAAAACTATTTTCTGCTTAAGTTTTGTTCCGCTTTGCATTTTATATTCGTCTTTTTTTTGCATATGCTTCGAGTATATTGCTGTCTTTTTATAACGAATGGAGTGGGCACTTTTGTACTTGGCATGGGAGCATGCGGCCACATCACATTTCAAGCAGCTGCTACTTGAGGCTCCTTCAGATAACAGGGCATGTCTTGACTTAACCCACAACGCGGCCTACCAGCAATTAGCTACCAATTAATAAAGTTTTACCACCTGCTCGACCATATCTTAAGGTAATATTATATAGTAGCTCAATCAGTGCCTGAGTCTGTGCTTTGATTGTGGCGCTATTGTTGTCGAGGCGCCGTCTCGTAGAGAACTATTGATAAATGTCTTTTGAGTTGCCTTTTGCCTGGTAGCTCAGCGTGTTTAGATAAATAGCGGGAGCCCCTAGTTGACTCTCTATAAATGTCTGTCTCTCTCTTAATGTCTCTCTCCTCTTTCTGTCGGCCTTATCGCTTTCCTAGCACGCGCTTTTAATTGAATTGTTCGCATTGCACATGTTGTTCAGTTTTATCACTCGCCATGACCCACACTTGTTCCGGCTGGAAATTCTAGACTGTGCGACATACATATGTATATATCACACTATGTATTTCTTATCGAACGCTATGCAGCATTATACAATTGACGTGAACATTGTATGCTCTAAAAAAATAACAACATATATTAAAGCTCTAATTCTTTAATAGTAATGCAATATAACAAAAAAAATATTCCTTCTATTTCCAATAGTTATCTATTGCAGTCCAAATCTCATATTTGAATCGAATCTGGACACTTTCAGTCATCAGTAATTCATAATAATACAACAATATTTTAGTAAATTAGTTCAATGCTTTCAGTTGTTTACCCATTTACATCCAATGTACATATTTATATCACATCTGTATCTAAACTTAACACAACAAACTCATTTTTTTTTAAATTTGCATACATCCTAAGAACCGACGAACTTATATATAATTTATATATATATATATATATATTAAATATAATAAAATATAATAAATTAATTCTAAATTTTATTTAAAATATCTTTTAAGTAGACAAATATTCAAATATTCAAATACGAAATATTATCTTGGAAATATTATCTTGGAAATATTATCTTGGATATAATATAATAAAATAATACTATTTTATTCCTTAGATTGTTTAGTCGATTGTTTTTAGGATTATACATTAAATTTTATGGTATTTCCTATTAAACCAATCGTTATTCTGTTAGAATCATTTATGATCCATTTAAGTATCAAAGTTTTTCTCTAAGTACGCACTATCATTATAATATTTTCCCTCAAGTGCAAAAATACTTGTATTTTTCTCTTTTGCTAAGCCTCTCATTCCTTCATTCTTTCATTCCTAAGCCGCACAGAATTATGGGTTAAAAATATCGCACGATAATTTGAAGTTGAGGCAACATTTTGCACTTCCCAGAAAACAGTAACAAACGAGACTCGAGTTGTTGTTAGTTTTGTGTTGGTTTTCGCTTTTATCGTCACGTCGTCGCCATAAAACATTATGTAATGGGTCGACGGCTTTGTCGAGTGGGTGCCCCCCGATGCTGCCACTCGCTTCTCCTGATAACTGAGGCGCATCATATAGAGAGCTGCTGATATTATTTGAAGCTCAGCCCCTTGCTACCAGTAAGGGGGGTCTATGCATAATTAGTGGGTCAAGTACAAATACAGAGGGTGTTGAAACTAAACATTCGTAAATTATTTACCATTTTTATAGTATATTTCTCCTCTGCCTGTCTCTCTCTCTCTCTCTATCTCTCTCTCGCTCTGCGGTGTTGCTTGGTTCGATTCTTAGGCTGATCCGGTTTTAACAATTTTTTTCTGTTTGTTTCCACACTTTTGAATTAGGTTTCCAATTTCCGTCAATCGGCTTACAATTTACTCATTATGCAGATCGAGTTTTGTTTTTATTTCAATTATATTTTTTATTATTTTTATTTTTAAATATTTTTTGTCACGCTACTTTTGAAATAGTTGTTATATTTGTTTAAGGGGGTTGGTTCAACTGTGGCCCGTCACTTTTAACTGGTTTTTACTGTTGTTGTTTTTGTTATAGGTGTTTTACTTTTCAGCTGCACTGTAATTGAAATTGTGGTTTGTTGTTGGCTGCGGCGTATTTCAAAAATTGTTTAAACGCCGATATAAAATATTTTTGTATTTATTTCATGCAACATTTATGCATACAAACATCAATATATGTCTATTTGTATGTGTGTCTTCTATACATTTATAAGTATGCATTTGCAATGGACGTTAGTTTGTTTTTAATCAGATATTATAACACACACACACACACACACACACTCACACCCACACAGGCACGTTGGGTGGTGCCATCAATATAAATATGATTATGTGGGCGCCGAAATGTCGGTAGACTTAATGCAGACAAGCGTCTTTATAGTAAGTGCGACACCCAACTTTGCCATATAAACAAATAAACCAGTTAGAGCTGGCGCTGATTTATGCTGGCAAGCCGAACCGGTTCCAGTTAGAAGGGGCGCAATTGATACAATTTGCCAGCGGGTGTGGGAAATCCTCGTATCCCAGAGCTAACAGAGCTTTAAGCCAACTACAACTTCATATGGCCAACGACTTTCACACGCCCCAAAAAAACAACAAAATAAAAAAGAAACAAAAAAATTAAAGGGGCGAGCAAACAGCTGGCTAGCTGGCTAACTGGCTGGCTGACTGGCTGACTGGCTGGACGACCTTTGTGGCGAGGGGTTGGGAGTGGGGAGTGGGGATTGGGGATAGGGGCAAAGGGTCAGCAGCAGCAAAAAGTTCAAAGTAAGTGGCAGTCGGCAGTGCGCAACGCTTCAGCGGAAATAATCGTAAAGTAAGGTAAAAGTAAGAGGAAGCACAGAAAAGCCAGACTGGCCAAGAACCCAAACGCATTGGCAATAGCATAAAATAAAAGTTAAAACCGAAACACAGCTGGCTAGAAGACACAGCAAAGAGAACGGGCAAATGGAAATGGAGAATGGAAATTGAGTTGAAGTTGGAAGAAGTTGGCGTTGGAGATGGAGATGGAGATGAAGATGGCCAAGAACTAGCCGGCAACTGGCGGTTGAACTTGGCTAAAATAAATAAAGCCATACAAAAAACGAACGAACAACAACAACAACTACAACTACGGCTTGATCTCAACTTGAATTCTTGTGTCACACAAAAAGTTTGTATACCCATTGAAAATGTTTAAGGAGAGGGTATAGAGCTTTCTTATTAAACAGTATGTAACAGCGCAACGAGCTGAGTCGAGCTACGTGCCAGTCAGTCTGTATGCAACAGATCTTGCTTTAGCAAATGCGCAGAGTAATATTATTTTCATTTCGATAAAATCGACAAAATCGACTTAAAACTTGAGTTACTCGAGCGTAACTCACAAGTTATAGATCTAGAGCTACCAAACTTGGCATATGGATGTTTCTGGTACTCCTCACTTTGAATATTGAGGCTTAGGGTATCTCCAAGGCGCACATCGGCCACTGGCGCAGTCTAACTCGGTCGAAAAGTTCGACGAGCGAGCATAATGAAAATGAAATAGTTTTGCGGGCGCATCCATAATTCAATTTGTGGCTAATTGCGAGCAGTTTTAATGAACAGCAAAAATTGTGGAGCTGGAGCCAACTGCTGCAGCCAGTTAGCCAGTCGTGTTGGCCAATTTATGGGCCCGATTCCCTTTTGGCACGCAATTTGGCTCGCAATTAAATGTTTGCAGAGCAGGCGAATGAAAAAAGAACAAATGGAAAAACTATTCGCATTTTATTTACTTGCTATGTGGAAATAACACGAGACTTTTTCACTTATTCACGCGATACTTCAGCAACTGCAATTGCTGCTGCTTTTTCTACGTCTTCTTCTTCTTCAACTACGTTATTTTAGCCCCGAAACTTAACTGGGCTGAAATTTCAATTTGTGGACAGGCTGCAGCTCCAGCGGCTTAATGGCGAAATGTTTGCGGTTCACGTGTAAGATTTGTGGCATAACTTAACAGATTGGCGGTTCGTTTGGTGGTTCGGTGGTGGTGCCGCCGCACTGTAGCACTGAAGCACTGCAGAACTGCAACGAGCTGTAGCTACGTGCTGGAATTTACAGATTGCTGTCTCTTTATTTTTTTTATTTTTATAAATTTAATCGAATTGAGTTGTAATGGAGCGTCTTAACTTTTAGAAAATTATGCGAAACTCAACACATAAATTGAAACTGAACTATTTGGACCGTTGGCAAAGCCAAAGATATTGCCTTTTCAGTGAATAAATTCTGTTATAGGAAACTTGAATTAAAAATAGAATTGAAAATATTTAATAAGAATAGGTTTTCCTATGAATGAATTTCCGAATGAATGAGTAGTTTCAGTTTTTAAGATGAGAAGCAAATAAGTTTTAAATAAATATCTCTTTCATGTGATATATGAAAATGGAAATTGATTTTTTTTATGTATTTGCAAATATTTGAAATGTAAAAAAATCGAAAAAATATAAGCGTACATAAAAAGTGGAAACAAATTAATTTTGTGGAAAACTTTTCTCTTCGCATTTCTCTATATAATAAAACGCAAAGAACTTTATCAGAAATAAGTTTAATATATGGTTTTACATACTTTTACGAAATACAATAGGTTGGTGAGAATTCTCATTATCGAAATTTATTTGAAAGGCGAAAATTGGCTTGTGGCATTCCAAGAATATTTGCATATATGAAACACTGAAAATACAACTATGTAAATTTTGAATACAATTTTCGAATGATGAATGATGAATGATGAATGATAAAAGAGATGGATAAGTGTGTAGAATAGAGCTAAAACTACCAGAACTCAAATTTCAACTTGAGATTGAGTTTGAATACTATTTGAGTTCAGTTCAGAAATCGACTTTCAGCATTTCGCAGGGAATTCCAACTAGAAGTTGGCTCAACTATTTCACAACACCTTATTCGGCTTCTAGATGTTCTACAATACGTCTAAATTTATTCTTTCTTTTTTGCCCTTTCGTTTATGGGTATTTGCATAAATAAATATTTATTTTGTGAATTTTTATTTTTTGCAGACTTCGCAATTAATTTGTGCCCCGTTTAACGGGCTTATGTTATTGAAGACCGCTTTCCATTTAACCTAATTTCTAGGTCTTGAGCTCCATTTTTAGTATTTTTTGTAATATTTTTGCCCAGTTTTTGTTTATTAAGCCCATTTTGCTTTGTGACTCATTTGTATCTGATAGATACAATAAGGTAGCTAGAACCGAAAGCACTTTTGTTCACATGCCAGCGATCGGTAATTTTATACTTTGTTGCTGTTGTTGTTGTTGGTAAATGCACACCTTAATTGTTGTTTCTGTTTTTTTTTATAAACAATTAAATTTGCTTTGTTCGTTCGCCTGCAATTAAAGCGTTGAGATACAAATCCAGCAAAAATATCTTATGCACTTATTACACGAACTAATTGGAAACGGTTTCCGCTTTGCGAATTATTTTAGTTGAAGTTGTTGTTGTATTGTTATATTGTTATGATTTATTTGAAATTGTTATTGTTTAGCTTTTGAAATGCGATAGGCAAAACTTTGATTATGTGTGTGTGTGTGTGTGTGTGTTGTTTATATATATACTTTGATTTATAATGCCTCAAGTTTTAACTGGCGACGATTGTTGTTGCTATTTTAGCTACTGTTGTTGTTGTTGTTGTTGTTGTTACTGTTGTTAGAGTGATAGTTGTATTAGCTGTGCCTTTAGATTGTTTTTATTTCTTTTTTTAGCTTGCGCACGACGAGGCAGCTAACTGCGTTTCTGACATTAGACTGAATGGCCCGAACCAAAAACTGTCGCGGTCTGAACTTAACTGCGCCTCGGCAATGACTACATCGGCTCTCTCAATTGTTGTTGTTGTTGTTGCTGTTGCTGGTGCTGTAGTCTAGTTCGTTTGTTCGTTCGTTCGTTCGTTCGCGCGCGCGTTGATATTCACACATGCTGTTAGTCCGTTAACAGCGCTGTTGTAGCTCTGTTATGCTCGTAGCAAACAAATGACTGGCTGTTTGGGTTGGCTGCGTTGGCTTGGCAATCGTTGCGCTCTTGTATTCGTGCGCTCTTTCGTGCATGTAGCGAAGCGTAGCGGTAAATGCTTCGGGCATATAACACACATTCGGCACCGGGATCCAGCCATCGTCGTACTCGTTGCTCGCCTTTTCATCACATTTGTTTTGGTTTCGCAGTTCGCAGTGCAAGAGCGCGTACATTGTGGATGTTAAGAGAGCAACAGCAGCTGCAACAGCACCAATGCTGACTGCATGCACTCTCTTATGGATTGCGTCTAGCTAAGAGAGTCAGACACTTTGCCACAGCAATAAACGGGTACAATTGGACAACTTGGTAAGGCACTTGAAAACATGAAAGCGAGTGCTAGTACCCTGCTCAAAAGGAATAACCAAAAACAAAAACAAAAATAAAAAAGAAACCTAGAAGCAATGTGAACACTGACAATAAATCACGTACGCCTCAAACTTGGCTCCCAGTTTTGACTGTGGAGCAGCTGCTCATCCCAATCACAAGTAAAAGTTGTCGCAAAGAAATGCTCGCAAATCATTTGCCATGTTTAGAAAACGACGCAACTTGACACAGTTGCCAGATTATGCAACACTAACTAAACCTAACCTCAAACCAGACCAGACCAGACCAGACAACAACTCTCCGACTAGGAATTCCAACGAACTGGATTCAGCAACTGAAGCCCACCTAGAGACACGAAGTGTCGCTCAGACAGGCTCAAGCCAATTGCCTGCGGTCGCCTTCACTCCCAGCACCAACAGCACCAACAGCAACAACAACAACTACGCAACAATTTCAACAACAACAACTACACTTGAAATTTCATTCACTTGGCTCAAATGTTGGTAGGTTCGAGTGCTCGTCGACTCTCGCCTATGCTCTCTAACACTCCAAGTGATCACAAATATATGTATGTATATGCATACACGTATAGAGCATATAGCAGAGTCTTATCTGTGCATACCCTGTAATACTAGCAAGGCGAGCTGCTCTATGCGGTGGAATGTAAGTTGAAGGCATATTTGATAGGAGCAGAGCAACGAAATATGAGAACATTTTGTAAATACAAATATTTAAAAATATAAAAACATAATTTTAAAATAAATATAAAACCTTGCCTTTTATAGTAGCCGCTCTTAACTAGTTGAAATATACTTGAACATAACTGTATATACCGTATTATGTTTATCAGAAATATATTTACAAAATTATGTTCAGCCTTGATGATCGCCCTTTCTTGATTGATATGTAAGCAAGTTCTATAAAATAATTTTAAAAGAATCCATATGTATTTATTTAACTAAATATTGCAAAGTTAGAAAAATATGTTCGATTGCTTACCTCAAAACTATGGAATATACCTATATAATAATATACCTATATTAAACGACTATCTAGACCTGTATCTGTAACTATCAGATGCAATTATTCTTTTGTACAGTATGTATATTTTAGTTTATGTTTTCAAAATTATTAAATTATTTGAAGCGTCTTACGTACTTTACAGGGTATCGACTAGTCAGCTAGCTTAAGACAATCTGTTTTCATTTCCTCTCGTATTTCTTTCTCTTTTCGTTTGGGACACTTTTTGCTTTCGTTGCAACTTGCACTTTTTGTTGCACAGCCTGTCGATACCTGGTGGCAAGTAGGAGCTGAAGTGGAGCCGAGTATTGCATTGGCCGGGACTGTCCAATTGGCAAGTACCGTTCATTAGAGTTGGCCATACGATGGAGTGTTTGTTGGCCAGGAAATGTCGCACTTAGCGCTTCCCCGCAGAGGCAGATGGAGAGGCAACAGTTCAATCGTTAGACAATTTATTTGAAAATATTTTTAGGCAACTAGCTCAAAGGTCTCAGAGGCCCAACACACAAATTGGTTTTGATAATTTGTCATAAAAATTGATCAAACAAGCGAATATTGAATCGGGAAGCAGATGCAATTTGCATGTCAACTCTGCTGGCCCCCGCGATATGGGTTATCCTTGACTCACAGTACATGCGTGTGTGTGTGTGTGTGTGTGTAAGGGGTTTAGATTTGGTTTAGTGCCTTTGCCTTACAATGACAGCCAGTCACGATTTCCCATTTACAATATTTATTTATTCATAATTTCGTTCAATTTTTCTTGTTGTTGTCGCATAATAAGCGTCGTTTAGGTACTCAGTTTAGGGCGTCGGGCAGCGAGAACGACGAAGGAGGAAGGAGGAAAGGTTTTAGCCATGCTAGAAGCCGCTTGTTTGTTATCGCCAACTGACAAGTTACCCCAAATATTTGGCATTTCTTTTGACTCGACTTCTTGATGAACGAAAGCAAATTGCTTTTTGGTCGCATTGTTGTTCTTGTTGGTTTTGTTGTTGAACTGTTTGTTGTTTCATGTCAAAGCGTAATTACTATGGAAATATTTTGGACTAAAACTAACTACAGTTAAGGGCGGAGCATGCATTGTAGGTCGCCACGTGTCGTTTTTTGGCTCATCTGACGTGATTTGCAGTCATAACTTGGCTGACTTTATTGCCTCACATTTGCATGGCCTAATCAGCGAGTGAGTGAGAAGGAGAGAAGGTGTGTGAGAGATAGAGAGAGGGAGAGAGGGAGAGATACAGAGAAGGAAACGCGTTCTTGTTTACAAACCAAAAACAAAGTTGTTACAATTATGGGAAACCAAACAGCCGGTGCGGAACTGTTCAAGCAAGAGTTGCAGCCAAGAAGTTCTCTAGACCAATTGAATGGCATCCACAACAAGATCCACATACACAGGTAGCCGCTTTCATTCTTTAGCCATAGCAGCTGCTGCCGCTGCCGCTGCCACTGCCGCAGTCGCTGCTGCTTACCTTTTAGCCAACTGCTGGCCATAATAAATAAATACGAAAATACGTACGAACAGACATTAAGTCAGGTGTTTCAGCTGTTTCTTTGGGGGTTGCTTTTTTGGACAAGGTGAATGCACCGGCTGGTAGCAACAGCAGTAACGAAAACCAGTCTAAAGTAATTCATGCAATTGCATTTGCGCTCGTAAATGCCACACAAAAACAATGACAATGGCAAACGCCTCTAAGCCCTGACTGTCTGTCTGACCACGGTCCACAGGTCCACAGGTCCACTCGTCCAAGTCGAGTTCCAGACATGCCCAGATCGGTGACCCGCTGCCGAGCAGGGGCCCAACTCGAATTCCGACCAGTCAGGCCAGTCATTGCGGCACTCACTAGCCATAAGCTTTAGCATTTTGTTTTGTTTCTTGTCTTCCGACTCACAAAAATAAAAAATAAAAAACCCAGAGTTTCTACACTGGTTACTTACAACTCCATGTGAAGGTAAACAGAAAAATGTGCTGCGGCTCACTTTTTACTTATCATATTTCATTTGCCTACACAAAGAATTGACAGGCAGTGAACAAATGCTGGATCTTGGCGACATGCTGAAGAATAGATTCCTCCAACGACGTAAACTAATACTATATTTATTAATTATAATATTTATTATCTGTTACTGTTACTGATTCAAATGTATTCTGTAGAATAGATTGACAGATTCTAAAATGTCCCTTTGTTCTATATTTTAAGCAAACGAAGTCCAAAGACGAACAAGACAGGTATTTTACCAAACTATCATTGTTTAATGGGTCTTACAATATTATATTTCCAGTTTCGAAAAGCCTTTTCAAGAATTGGCGAAGGCTTTATTAAGTGAACACTTGTGTCTTCTATGTCAGCCAAATAAAATTTGTTTGTAATATTTTTAAAGATATTCAAATAAGATAAAAGGAATGGAATTTTGTTGGTATATTTTCAAAATTAATTACAATCAAAAACGAACTAAAAGTATTCATCTACATGTATGTGTAATATTCTATAAAGATCTCGAACTGGAAAATTAATGGTTTTCTCGAAATTTGTATTTTATTTATAATTCATTTATATTAATGTTTTATTCAAATAGTCAGAATTAATAAAGCGGAATTAATTATTATGTTAAAAAAGTAAAAGACTTTTATTAGTATTTAAGAGAAATTAAACAGGATATATATGGTAAACCTACTCTCAGAAACATTACCAGCTTATATATAGATAAAATATTTATTTTTTTTGTTTTGAAATCAGCTGTGTTCATAAAAATAGTAGTGCGACTGAGCACTAAATGTTGGACAATAAAATTTCCTGATAAACACAATATTTTTTAAGCAATTTGAATCGCATATTAAGATTAACATATGTTATATTAATTTAACTGTTTTTGTTATAAACTTTCAGTTCTAATCAATTTGAATCAGTAAAATATAACATAATTAAAAAACTTGCTATTGATGCGCCTGTTTTTAATTAACTTTTGTTATTTAGTTTTTTCAACTTTTTACTTCCAGCACTACTATTTCTACAACTGATTTTCATTGATTCTGTCTAAAATTGTCAAAAACAAATTGCTTGTGACCGAAAGTAACAAGATTTGTTCGGGTTCGGAATTGTCTTCTTTAAATTAAATTTAAGCAAAAAGTTCCAATTTTGTTATTTTCCAACAGAAAAATACAATTTCATTTGGTTTAAGCTTTGTGCAGCCCTACTTTTTCCATGAACATAACTTTATTACAAGAATTTTGTTTTTTTCACATTAATAATTTGCGCTGAATTTGTTTTTGCTTTTGTCCCACTGTCTTCAGTGGGGATGCAGACAATGCCCATGTCGGCGCATATGAACAATCATAGAAATGCATTATGCATGGCAGATTAAAAAATTATTAGCTAACAACAATTGCCGTGGGCTTCCAGCCAGAGACAGAAGAAGAGAGAGTTCTGCTGGGCAAAAATACAATATTTTTAAGAATCACTTAGAAAAGAAACGTTCAATGCACTTTGACCGTTTCTCTGGATCGGAATCTACAAAATATGGTCAGTCGGAATGAATAATGCAGAAGTTGGCGGCAGCTGACGCCATAATGCAATAAACAGCAAAGCGGGCTGAATGATGGCACAGTGGAGCGGGAGAGCGTGAGGCGTGGCAGGTTAATGGGGGTGTGGGCAGATTGACAGGCGATGGGGACGGCTATGCTTCAATGCGTGCGCAGCGGCGAATGCTTCCGTTTCCGTTCTTAATAGCTTTATTGTGATTTACTCAACAGTGGCAGCAGCAGCGAATAACGAAAACAACAATAACAACGACAACATTAAGCAAAAGCAATCAACTGAATTACAACAGCGTTAAAAGTGCATTGATGAAGGGCAACAACAGCAACAATAATGTCACGAATAAAAAATAACATTTAAAAATAAGTAAAAATAGTAAAACATAAAAAAAACAACAGCTGGAATTACGATGAGTACAATTAAGGCAAACGTAAAAAGCGTAAAATGCAAAGAGAATTTTAAATGGGGCTTTCAATTTTACAAATGGGAGAGCTATATGTCGCGTTATCTTGAAATGTCATCTAGTATAATATAGAGCACTCTCTGTATATGTGAAACTCAAACGGTTGGAGTTGATTGACTGATGGATCGAGGAGTTTTCACAGTAACTTGATAATAAAGAAGAGGGCGAAAATGGTTGGGCGTGGTGTTTGGCTTTGTATTTAATGGAATAATTTGAAAAGGATAAACTTAGCCGCAGGTATAAATACAAGTCAAAGCAGACGAGTTTCACTGAGTGGAAAGAAATCTCGGGTACCGTTGAAAATTATCTTAACATGAACTGATTCCGTGCAAATGAGGAATAAAGCGTTCCTCCACCTGTCCGAGTTAGCTAATTTTCCCTTGTCTCAATTATAGATATCAACAGAACTTAGTAACCCAGAGTCAGTAACTAGATTTTTGCATCTGAATCTTAATCTGGTTATGCTTTGGAGATATTTAACTTAAAATTTCATGTACATTTCATACACGATTTATTTATTATATATATAATATATATTTTGTATTATCTCATTCTTTTAAGAACGTTTTACACTGTGAGTTTACTACAATGTAAGTTTTTAAAGTTGTAAGGCTTCTGCCGACATAATTAAAGTTTCCATTGTCAATATATGTACAATTATAAGCTGTATATGGAAAATATATTTATATAAGTATGTTCTCGTTAAGTTTTGAGTTCCATTACACACATGTTTTTATATTTTCACTTTTTATGATAGTTTTTTTCTGTGAAATGTTAGATCAGATTGTTCTGCCTTTGATTTGGATTACCTTTTGTGTGTACAAATACATACAATTTAGAAAATTTTAAAAGTAAATTTCTTGTTTTCTTCGATAGCTTTAGCTTGAGTAAATTGAATATTTTTCAAAAGAATCTCATCGTAATGAGTCAGAAAAGTGTCACCAGAGGTTAGCCGTTTATTATGGCTGGCTGCAAGGGGAGTTGTCAGCAGCAGCAGCAACAACAACAACAACAACACCATGAGGAACAACTACACCAAGAAACACTCGTTTGCCTTCGGCATTGTGGCTTTTAATGAACTTTATGCCCACCCGCTTCCGCTTTTGCTTTGGTCGCTCTTTTTTTGCTGTCTCTTTGCGCATTTTGTGCGCGCTTTAGCTTTATGCTTTTGACACGCACAAACACACACACACACACAATGGAGAGACAGTATATAGACAGGTATGTGTAATTATTTGTCACACCTGAGTTGGCGAGCGGCTCAGACAACAGACAAAACACATATACAACTATACAAAAGGCATTTGGTATTAAAAAAGGCGTCTCACTTGGCTGAGCCACCAGCGAAGCGACCAACCGACCAACCAACCGACCAACCACTTTTCTAAACGCTATGTGCCACACTCATATATACACTCACAGTCGCACTCACATTCACATTCACATTTACACTCATTTCTATATAGTTGACGTCTGCCGGTATGCCACATTATGTACTTTATATAGGCACATACATACTTATTTATACCCCGTAATTTGGCCAAAGACTGAGTGTTGTCTATCTGTCTGTCTGTCTGTCTGTCAGTCAGTCAGTCAGTGAGTCAGTCTGTCTGTCTGTCAAGCAGAACAGAAATTCGCTTCATATTTACCTTTTTTCTTCCTTTTCCATCCTATTTTTTCATTGAATGACGTAAGCGCATTGTTCCACGACTTTGACCAACGATATGGCTGCCTTTTAACGGTCATTGGTTAGGGGTAAAAACTCCATGTATATTCGAGTATATATGGCATAAAGTTTGATTGACACACTCATACATATATTAATTTGAACACTGTTTGAGGGGATTCAGTCCCTCTCTCTCTCACACTCTCTCAACTTGGCGCTTTGGAAGTGGGCATATTATTGAATTGTTTACACAGGACTCAAGTCCAAGTTGGCAGGCAGCTAAATTACATGTTGCTTAGTAAAGAAATTCTTAATTTTTGATGCGATGAACAAAAACACAAGCGGCATCACGTTGTCAAAGCACTCAAACAAAAATTGTCTATGTTTAACTGAGTTCTTTGTGATAAACATTTTGTTGTCTCTTTTGTTTAGTTGAAGCTGTGCAATGTGAAATCTTCACGTTAAATATTTAATTTGTTTCGCATTAATAATATAATTATTTATATTACAGCTATACTATATTATAATTAATAATTAATATTATATGAGCTTTGCCTCTAAAAAAAAACACCCGATCTTGAACTAGTCATCTAAACTTTTATTATATATTTTATATATTTAATTTTACTTTTACTGCTACAACTATTGTACATAAGTTTCAATAAGTGTTGTCAATATTAAAAACTTTTTTTCAAAGAATAAAGTACGAATTGAAAGTCTTCAGCTTTTCTTTTAAAAATACATCATAGTGCTCATGATTCATGTTACATTTTGTAAATAAGCTGTTCAATGTCTATCGATAAAGTGGATAAGAAAATGAATCAATATAAACTGTAGACTACTTATATTTGTTGTAATGATAAAGTGAATGTTAGCTGTAACACGGACAGGCCTAAAATCACGTTAATCATTACATGGGGAGAACTTTCTATGCTCAACTTACGATTGCATTGGGGCTTTACAATTTTTGAATGTGAGTCTGGTATTTGGATAATTTGTTGTGTGATTGAAACGCACATTTGGGCAATTGGCCGCTCGCTGATTCACTGTCCCGTTAGATCTGTGTGTGGTTCCAATGTGGAGCAACCACGGCGGGGGACCGAATGGCAACGAAATTGTAGTCCGCTTGACTGGTCAGCGAAACGTGCAACAATTTGTGGCAACGGCGCCACAGGGTGGCTGCTGCTGCTGCAATGTGTGTGTGTTTGGTATCGGCACAAATGCGACCACATTTGAATTTAGCTAAGTGACTCGTGGCTCAATGCAAAGCCAAACTAAGCCAAAACATTAGACGGGTTCTTCTTAGCCTTAGGCCTGACTGCCATTGACATGCCTAAGCCCCACGCACTTAGCCGCTGCGAGAGTGTTTCACTTAATAGCCAATTGAAATAATGCAGCTTGTCAAGTGAATCATTTATGTAGACGTCGAACTCGCCGACTTTTAGAGCTGGTCTTTTGGTCATTTGACTTGCGGTTTTTCAACCTGGGCACACATCTATCTACACATGCGTCAATCTGTGGCTGTGGCTGTGGCTGTGCCTGTATCTGTCGCTTGTTTTTGTAATTTATGATTTCCTGCACAATTTGCATGCGAGATTAAAATATCAAAACGCGAAGCCGCTTGCGCTTAATTACAACGCCATTCAATGTAAATTAATTTATATTTGTTTTGGCTCTGCTTAAATGTGATTAAATTAATTACTGCGTTTTACCTACGAAACTAGCGGCGGGTACGTTGAGTGCAGCTTATGGCATGTCAATGAAACGATTTCAATCTCAAGAGTTGACAGACGTGAGAGTTAAACACGCTACAAGCTCACATAATTGCGACTCTTTGTTTCGATTTGCAACTGCATTGAATAATAAACAGTCGAAGCCGGTTACAGCATTCAGCATTATCAATAGATCGAACAATAATTGTTTTGCAATTACAAATGCGACTTTAGGTTTATTTTTGCAGAAGCTCAAATAAAATCAAGAGGAAAAGCTTACAAAGCTCTCTAAATTAGAATATTACATAGCCATATTGCTCTATATATATAAAATTGAAGGCTAATAAAATAAAAATAAAAATAAAAATAAATAATATATTAATTTTGTACGTTTGCATACTCTTAGCCCAACAGTTATCCCAAGCTTACAAAGTTTTATTTTAGAGTTCATTCATCACTACTATTAGTAGTTCCTCTTTCCAGCTTGAACACAGTTTTTCTGTTAAATTAAGCATGCCTAATATGTCAGAAATATCTTTATGTAAAAATGTTCTCTAATACATTTTGATGTTTAAGAAATAGTTGAAATTTAAGCAGATATAATGTCGAAAAGGTGTGAAGTTCCAAAGCAGTTTTGTAGTGATAGTAGTTGATGTAATACTTTCACAAATATAGTAGTGGCTATAGTAGAATTAATAACTAGTGAAAGTATCAGCAGAAATATTAACGTTAGAGTAGTAGTAGTAAAAATAAATTAGGGGGAGCAGTGGTAAAAGTAGTAGTAGTAGTAATAGAAGTCATAGTAGTAGTAGTAATAGTAGTAGTAGTAATAGAAGTAGTAGTAGTAGTAATTACAGAGTTAGTAGCAGAATTAGTAATAGTATTAGAAATAACTGTAGTAGTTAGTATCTGAATAAAAATAAATAATAGTAATAGTAGCTGGAAGAATAGGAAAGTATAAGAAGGAGTGGTATCATTGGTAGTTGAAGTAGTAATAGCTATAGTAGCAGTAGAGATTAAAGTAAGATGTTTTAGTAGTAGTTATAGAAATAGTAGTATGGGAAATGAAATAGGAAGTAACAGAAGTAAAAGTAGGCAGTAGTAGTTGCAGTAGCAGAAAATGTAGTGGAAGTTGTAGTAGCAGTAGCCGAAAGGGTAGTAGGTGTAGTAATAGGGAAAGGAGTAACAGTAACAATAAAAGTAGTATTAATAGAATTAATAGTAGTGAAAGCAGCAGAAGCAGTTGTATTATATATCTATTAAAAAGATATGTGATTATCTATTGAAATCCCATTCGTATTTCAAATAGGATTAGCAAATGGATTCAAAGATGAATGTATATACTGTATTTTATAGTTTCACTTATTTCTAAGGATGCCTTAAATATAGAAATATGTTATTCTTGGTACTCACCTTGCCAAAAGAAATGTCGCAGCTGAATTTTGTGATCTGGCTCAAGTTAAAGTCTGTAAATAAGAGTTAGAGATAAAGCGAATGAGATAAATATTAAGCTTTAGTGTATTATCAGCGTATCCCTGATTGAAGTGGCAAGAAACAGAGCAAGAAGAAACAAACCCAAACACTTGATTGCGATGGCTTCAAATTGATGCATTCAATAAGAGAATGTACGAGCTGTCGAGGAGCAGAAACAGCTGCTGCTGCTGCCTTTTTGGCACACTTTCGAACACCCTCAGCCAGGAGCAAGAGAGCATCCTGTCTCTCTCTTTTTTTTAGCTTTTAGTTTTATTTCAATGCAATTGGAAAATGCGCTTCTTGCGATTCAATTCAATTTATCTTTGATTTTCACTGCTGCAACAGCAGTTGCACCTCTCTCCCTCCCACTCTCTCTCTCTCTCTCTCTCTCTCTCTCTCTCTCCCAATTTGATTAATTTTGTATGTGTTTTGCTGCAGTGCGCGAACCTTAGCTTCACTCAGCTTTAAATTTAGCTCATGTCTCTCTGCTACTCAATGGTCCAACTAATTGCAGTTATTCCAGGGGCCATTGTCCAGTTGCTCTTTGCTAAATTACTTTGGCAATTAGCAGCTCTAATCCCCACCACCCCCTTTGACACCTGGTCCGCAATTCAATTTGCTTGTTGCCGCTAGAGCAGCCACGAAGCTCATTTTGTTCGCTTGTTGCACCACACACACACACACATAAAGCTCAATAGGCAAAAAGAAAAAAGGAAAGAAAAGAAAAAAAACCTCAACAATGCCTTCTAAAACAGGTTGTACTCCTCCCTTTGCTTGCATTGTTGTAAATTTCGTTTTGGCACTCCTAAATTCCTTTGCTGCATTTATGCAAAGGCCCAACTGCTGGTGGTGCAACAACAACAACAGCAGTAACAGCTGTAACAATAACAACAACAACTTTCTAGTAACTAATTTTATTACAACACAGCCACAGCAAAAAGCCCCCAACTGAATAGAGCCGACTCCTTTCCAGGTCCCCTTTTATGTGGCACTCGGAAAACAATGTCAGCTTTACACTCTGAATTTTTTTGTTGCTGTTGTTGTTTGTTACACTGAGCAAAATTTACCATATGTTGTGTAAATCTTTAATGAAATCCGCCATAGTGCCAAACACAGAGTTGCATTTTAAAGCAGGAACAACCTCAGGGACCACACGCTGCAGCAATTGTTGCTGCTGCTGCTTCTGCTAGTGCTTCTGTTGCCACTACTGCCACCGAAGTGGAGGCTCAATTTTCTAAGCCAATTTAGTCGCACAGCGTTGGCCAATGTACGAAATTCCAAGCACAACAAACAAACAAAAGGTGTCAGGGGAGGACTGAAAGGTGGATTGCTTGCTGCACTATGCAAAGAGGCAGCTCATGGAATAACCAAAGTTGATGCTGCCAATTGATTCTTATTGCGATGGTTGCTATAAAAAACTCGGTTCCCAGCAATATAAAAGTCATTTCAATAAGCTGAAGCTAAAAAGTCAAGAGCTGGTAAAAGTTAACAAAATGAAGCGATACAAATCCTAACCTGGGAATTCATAGAAACAATTTAATTATAAAAAACTGTTTGCTTTGTAACTATCACTATTCAATTTTTATAAACATATATTTCTATACCTTCCTTATATTATTCCAAAAAATATACTCCACAGAAAGCCGCATATTAAGATGAATCAAAGGAAGATACCCTTTCGGCAGGAATGAACACATTGTAAAACAACCCTACAAATCAAACCCTTTATGGACACAATAGAAGTCACATCATACAATCAAGACAATAAACACGAATCTCAGTATAATCCTCTAGCGCATGCGATCACTTTTAATACTTCCAAGCCACTCATAAGAACACTTATAATACCCCGTCTAGATCAACTCCTCAACCACACTCTACCCATCAAAGCAACACGTACTCTAACCTAATAGAATTGTAACAATTAATATTATCAAAGTCAATTTACTACACAAAATAAAAACTAAATAAAAAAAACAATTTTTTTTATAAAATCAAGTGAGATAAGTTAAGTTAATCAACTGTAAGATATCAGCAAATCGAGATAGGATAGCCACATCCAATTAGATCAAACAGAGTTCGAATCGAAAAGAATTGTGAGATACTTAGGGGTAAAATGCTGGATAAAAAACTGTCATTCAAAGAACACATCATCTTTACAAAAAAGAAGCTTAAAAGACTAATACGAAGTTTAAATCCATTAATAAATAGGAATTCACGACTCAGTATAAATTATCAAATGTTTCGTTTTAGATCAGATATTTTCTATGGGGCCCCTACGTGGGCAGATATTGAAAAATGTCACTTAAACAAATTACAAGTAAGACAACTTCCCTGGTACTATTCCACAGCAGACAGTCTAGACAGCTTAAATAAAATTTTAGATTATTATCAACATTTGCACATTCCTAATATAACATACATTTTCTAGTTTTAAGCAATATTATAATATTTGTAAGGGTTTTTTTTTAAATTCAACTATTGCCATTATATAATTTTTTCGAAACTCCAGTACATGTCATTAAAACTAATTTACCATAGTAGAAAAGACAAAAATAGTCTTAAATATATACGGGCACACAGAAATATATTATGTAATTTAATGGAAATAAATAAAAACAAGTAAGAAAACTCTAGTCGGTGGTTCCCGACTAGGAGATCCCCTGAACCACGTCCGATCTGCGTTTTTAAATATACTCAGTTGTGTATTTATTAACGCAGAAAAAATGTAAGTTTGTAAAACTAAATTATGAAAAAGCCGGTATTTAAAAAATAACAAAAATCAAAATTGTATAAAATATAAATGAATATAAATACGAAAATTGGAAACTCTAGCTCAAAAGGTGTACGAGATATAATTTAATAACTTGATTTCGATAAGGTTTTTAATTGATAACAAAAAAACGTTATCCGATCTGCGCGTGCTATACAGGGACCTACAAAAAAAAATTTCAAGTCGGACAGACTGACAGACAGGGCTAAATCGACGCAGCTCGTCTCCCTGATCAAAAATATATATACTTTATGAGGTCTGCCACGCCCCTTCTGCCTGTTGAATACATTTGACACTTTCCCATTTTCAATGGGTTCAGGGTATAAAAATCTGAAAATACTCCTGCAATCTAACTGATGGTATAGCTTATATGGATTACAATCCTTTACACATCTGCATATCTAGTATTATTCTGAAAGCCTAGACAGTGTTAGAGACTTAACATGTTGTTCCTAACCTCTTATACACATCAACTTAGTTCGCTGTCAAACAAGCTGTTAAAATCTGAGATAAACTTTAAGCCGGCTGTAGGTAAAACATATACATATGGTAGTCATGCATATAGACACATATGTAGCTGGCGCTAAAGGCAATTTTCTGCTCTCTTGCAATATGTGGCAGGTTTTTTAAGTAGTCTCAGCACACTTTGTGCCTGTGCATCCACTAAAGAGTCAGAGCAGCAACTCAATAAAGGAAAAATAAAGCAAAAAGGAAAGCAACTAGGGAAAAGCTGGCCATAATTTGCAGCAATATTCCTGTGCATAGTCACAATAAACTCAAGTGCTGGCCAACATTCGAGCTTTGAGCCAACATCGACAGGCTGTCAATTAAAATGGAGATGTTTAAGTTTTTGCCAAGCAAGCAAGCGAGCAAGCAATGAAAAGGCTTCCTTCTGAGTTGTCTGCCGTCTGCCGTCTGCCGTCTGCTGTCTGCTGTCTGCACAGAGGCGTGGGCCAAGGAGGGCTCAGAAGGGTTAACTGCTGCATTTCCATGTTGATTTTTTATCACATTTGAACTTTGACCCAATTTGTTTGGTTACCAATTCCGGGAGCGTTCGCTGTCATCCCGTTTGCCGGGATTGCCTTGCTAGCTTCGTCGCTTCAGTAGTTGCACCAGCAGCAGCCACTCCAAGTCGAACTCCACGCTGATTGCACGTGGCACACAGCCAGACAGAGAGACAGACATACACACATACATATGTATATGTATGTTATATCTACATATGCATTTGTGCTACAAATTGAAGTCTTCAGCTAGAAGTCACGAAATCTAGAGTAGTAGTCTAGTAGTGTCTTTCACTTGTTCCACTGCAAGCGAGAATACGTGTCCTGTGCATCATATATTCGCACATAAATGTATTTTTATATAGATATACACACATATATATATATATATATATTGCATGGTGTATTTCGTATTCTGTGTTTCGTTTTCCCTTTGCTGTTGAAAGGAAATTGCTTGTCTGCGCCTATGCAGTCGCTGCTTCTCTACTGCTAGTTGCATGGCTAATAGCTGGCAGCTTGTTTAAGCCATCTGTGCCGCCCAATTTTTGGCCCCTTCTCAAATGCACAGCACATTGTGAGAGACTGGTAGCTGCTGCTGCTGCTGCTGCTACTGCTGCTACTGCTCTTGCTGCGAGAGACTCGATTTATATGTGAAACTCTATAACATGTCTTCTTCTGCATGTGCACACACACACACACAGTCGCACAGTTACACACGCACACTATGGATGAAGATGGCTACGTGCCGTTTTTGTGCGATGCAATTTGGACAAAAACATTGCCAGGCAGTCGACAGCCAGTCTTTTAGGCCCGGCTAAAACACTTTAAGCCCGAAATACTCTCACACATACACACACAGACTGCTTGAAGTCCTTCTTCGTGAGTGTGTGTTTTGTATACCCTGAACCCATTGAAAATGGCTAAAGATGGTATAATGCTTTCGTTGTTTTGTATATAACAGACATAAGGAGGCGATGATAAATGATAAGGATCAGCAGTCGAGCCGATCTAGCTGAGTAGGTCTGTGTCTACATTCGTTTGTGAGATTCCATAAGAGCTACAGACTCAAATATTAAACGTGGCCCACGCTGACTAAGTTAGATTCGAAGTATGAATAACTCTTTCCATATACAGAAAAAAGATATAAGTCGACATCAGACTTACATGAAGTTAAGTTTACTTAAGCATACGTTAGACACACATCGAAGTATACACAAATTACTAATAACATATATTTGAAGCATCTGTTGATCACGAGATTCAGGGTATCTGGTAGTCAGGCACTTTCGACTAGATTAGTTTTACTTGTTTTAAATATACTAAGATCTCTCTTCACATCTGTGCAACATTTTCTTGCAGGCATTTTTTTAGTTTTTCCTCATTTCACATCTTTCGTTTACTTTTATGGAAATGGACCGGGCACAGCTCCAGGACGCCTTTCAAGGATTTGTTTGAGTGTGTAATGAACTGAGCACAGAGAATGGACTGAATGCATATATATGTATATATATTTGCAATACACTCGGTTCACTCTCTGTCCAGTTGGCCATTCTTGAAAAACTAATTTTATATACAGGTATGCTTCAGCTGGTCCATCCCCTCGAGCTGCCTCTCGATTTGTATTGAATAAATGCAAAAGGCGTGTTAATTGACAGACCATGAAGAGCACAAGCAAAATATTTTTGCACTTTTCTCGAACTCTGTTTGCCAGCAAACAACACAATAGCGGCTGACAGAGACAGAGACAGAGAGAGAGAGTGAGAGAGAGAGAGGAGAGAGAGAGAGAGAGAGAGAGAGAGGGAGGAGGCAGTCTGCAAAGGTTGCATAGCGTGCCGCTGCCCTTTTCATAGTCTCTGTCCTAAGTGGCAAATGGGGTAGATGCAAAAAAAAAAATACTTTTAACAAGTGAATACGTAAAATAAATATGGTAAAAGCTCTAATTAAATACGGAACTTTATTCTGGCCAGTTAGTTGATCGTGGCCTTCTGTGCAAATATGTCGAGTGTAACTGTATTTATTTTTAAAGTTAAGTGAAAATAACTTTGCTTAATTTAAATACATTTACTTCCTATAACGATTATTCAAATGTGAATCCGTTTTTTTTGGCTTTTTATTACCTTAGCAATTTAAAATGTATTAATAATAGTTTACCATTTCGTACAGCTTCTCTTAGCTTTTAGTTCTTTTATAACAAAAAGATTGAAACTTCCGAAATGCATCTTAAAAGCTATATTTTTTAAATTTAATTTAAATTTTAATTAAATCATTTTTTCAATAATATTATACAGACATAGGTAGAAGATGGCAACTCTTTTTGAAATTCATAAAAATATTTAATAAATTTATGGCTTGCATCGATTTCTGTTAACTTTAATTTATTTCTCTCGCTCTCCTTCGCTCTCTCTCTCTCTCTCTCTCTCTATCTCTCTCCCTCTCTCATCCTCTTTTTTCTACTTTGCTTTCTTTTCATTCTTTAATTTCTTAGTTTCTTTTCCTTCTTTCTTTTCCTATCTATCTTTTTCTCTATCTCCGACTATCTTTTTCTCCCTCAAACATTCATATCTCATGTCATTTAATTTATCAATTTTTATGACATTATCTATTAAATATAAATATTGATAAAAAGTTGATTATCTAAATTAAATATAAAGTGAATCAAGGAGAGGAATGTAAATTATTAGAATTTTCAATATAAAAGAACTATAATCAATCCAAGTCTAGTATATGCAATTATTGAGTATTTTTAAAATTGCTTATTAAGTTTAGGCAAGTATATTAGTTGCTAAACTAGTTATAAAATGTAATTGAATAATTAAAAAATATGAAAATTTAAATAGTCAAAAATATTTAACGAAATATGGAAAAGTAAGTTTGTTGTTTCAAAACGTTAAAATATATTAAATCGAACTACCTTAGGAATTCCAAAAGTATTTTAGAATGTGTACAGCTTTAAAAGGTTTCCCTTGCTCATAAATAAAAGCCAGCAAATCCGTTTATCATGTTTTTTTCTTAAGCGCGCTTATGTAAAGTGAGGGCATAATAACTTCGAGCTTAAATTCTTGCCAAGAGTTAATTTTGCTGTTGTTGTTCGTGAAAGTTCTAAAAGTCCGTCTAACTGTTCAAATGTTCAACTTTTTGCAAGTACCGTCAGCGGGCCATGATGAGCCCCTTCTGACTGCGGGGTTAATGCGAAAGCCAGCAGCCAAGCAATTATGTTAATTTGTTACTGCATTTTTTACTACTTTTTTCGTTTTTTTTTATTTATTTCTTTTTATTATTATTATTAATAGTCGAGAGCGTGGCGCCTATAAATCTGACAGCCAGCGGCGCATGGTTTATGACGCTTGGCTGGAGTCGTCTTTGGTGTTGGCTCTGGCCAAGTGGAAGTTGCGTGCGGGCCACTAAATCGCCCATATTTATCTATAATAAAGGCAATTTGGAAAACCAGATACCCTCCCACACACACTGAGAAGCCCCCCCAGATCTTCCTATAAGCCCAACCAACCCAAGCCGAGCCAAGCCATGCCAGGCCAACGCCTGGCAGTAAAAATCGATTAAACAAATCGAGTAAATTGTTGCCAGTGTCTGACACCCCTACGCATACCCTGCACCGCAGCAGGTAAGTACGTGCGCTTATATAGTATGTACATAGTACAGTAGTAAGGCAGGTACGCCCAGTGCCCTCCTCTCTCTCGGTATCTCTCTCTCTCTCTCTGTTCTGTCCCTCGATCCATGGCCTGTTGGGCTGTCTATAATTATATGCTGGCTATACTCCTGCCATATTTTTACTTACTTTGTTTGGCCACACGACGCGTTGCCAGGCGACGCGTCAATAAGCCACGTATACGCCGCGTTGTGCCAGGACACATGAAATGTCCTTTCACTTCACTTTTTATATGTACATATATAATATCTCTTCTTTTTTACAACTTAATTCTGCCACGCGAAATGCAAATGTTATTTACTTAATTTTGCAACTTGCTGAATGTTTTATGAAATTTGCCGAGTTTCAATTCCTGCTTCTTCCACTTTTTTTCTTATTTTCTTTCTTCTTTTTTTTGGATTTTCACTTAGTCAAATCGTTCACCTAGATGCGCATCCTTGCGAAACTTTCTGGCCAGTTGATGGCAAAATTTTTGAGTAAAATTTTTGATTTTGTAAATCTTTTGGCCCAAGGACATTTTCGCCTAGCATAGTCTCAATAGCTGTGCATCAACATCGTCATGATTACGTCACCATTTTGTGTTATTATGCGTATTTAGTATTTCGCTGTTGGTATTTAAATGTTAGTATTTTGTTTGGTATTTGCATAGCTTTACATAACACTCGCCACTGTCACTGCTGCCATTTGCCACTGCGTCCAATTGCCAACTGTCGTGCCAGGGCAACGCGTGTTTGTTGTTTGGGCCCCAGCGCTAAACGCGTCTCCTAGCAATGTCGAGGTATTTTTTCTTTTTTTACTTTTTTTTGCGTGTCTTAGCCACAAGTCCTTCGCGCTAGCAACAGCGAGCGAGCGGGCGAGCGAGCTGGTGTTAGCCCTCGTTGCTGTTAGCTTGTTTTGGCCAGGCCAACAAAAATCGTTATGACTGTTGGCATGACAACAGCGATTGACAATCGAAAGGGTGTGCGAGAGACCAGCTATGGGAATACCCTAGAACCAGCAATATTTCGCTATGCTGTTTTGTTGCAAAATTATTGATTAAATATTCAATCGATTTAATAGAGTATATATAAAGATTATATAGAAAAATTTAGAATAAGCATCAGAAAGCAGACACATTGGTTCCTTTCGAAACTGTTTGATGGTTTTGTATTAATTAATATTACTGTGCTTTAATAAAAGCAAAGAGCGGATAGATTCATTAAGGAATGAGCCAATTTAGTTTGCTATAATAATAATACTAAATTGGAGAATTCGAACTTTTAGCCCTTTTTAAATGTCCGGTCACTGATGTACATGTATGTATAAATGTTACACATGTGTACATTTATGCATAAGATATCGTTATCGATATATCCATGAACAATCATTTTTGTGATAGATCGATGGATTTTGTTCGATGTTGATGAAATGAGAATAGCTGAAAAAATTGTATCCTAGAAAAAATGTTCGGCAAGGCATAAGCGAGTATAAGGGAGCGTCTTTAAATTCTTAAAGACAAAATTCATATAGTAACATATAGCTTTTGAAACGCATTTCAATGTATTAGTTGTATTAAACGTTGACTTATTTAGTTTTTTCTTAATTTGTGCTTTGTTTTCTTCTGTTTATTTAAAAATAGAAGAAGAAAATGTTTTTCCATTAGCACTGGAGCTGTTAAGTCAATCGATGGAGCCACTATTCAACATTTCACAATATCTATTTAGAAAATATATGATTCATAGCCTTTTCAATATTTCATTTACAATTATTACATTTATCAGTGCCTGTTTGCATTTCTTTTTAGGAAGTACTGGGTAAGCTTGGGGTTTATTCCGCCCACAAATTTCTTTAAAATAATGTCTTGGCCCATATACTTAATTAAAATAATTGCACAATTGGCCACAATTCAGTTGATTATGTTGATGATATCGATCTAATGGCTGGCCCCATCAACTCCTTGCTCGATCCACGTTGACTTATGCAAATGGACAGGGACAGGGCCAATGGCTGTTGTGCTCTGCCGTAACCTGTTAATCGAGCTAATTGCATAAATTACAATGGATAAACAAGCATACGGCCCCGTTTCTCGTCTCTTGACAGTCAATTGTCAACTGCAGGACTACTTGGCCAGCTTGAAAGTGAAAATCAAATTGCGCTCAAGCCAATTCGAATTGAATTTTCATTGGGCAACAAAGGCGCTGGCAATTTCCATAAAGCCAAGCGAATCGAACACCCGCTGTGTCTTTTATAACCCGTTTGCCATTTGCCAGCACACTTAAAGGTTCTGCGCGACAGGGCAGAGTTGTCGCTGAAAACTATGATTGACAGGTCAAAACTGGGGCTGAGGCAGAGCGAAAGCCATTGCCTGTCTTTCTCTGCCATTTTCCAGAGTCTGTGCGCGACAGCCCCCCACACTCGAACATAACTTGAATTTGACAAAGCGCATAACGGAAACTGCTGACAGGCTGTGCGACATGCGCGCATGTCCTTATGCCATAAATTATTTAAATTATTTGTATTTTCAACAACAATAATGCACAGCTTGCGAAAAGTAAACTCTGGGCATCTGCTCGAGAGCTGCCCATTCAGATTTCCATTGAGATTTCTAGTTGAAAGCAAATCAAATTTATTTATCCTTGCGTTTTTGTGTGCAGCTCGAATCGCCTTCCCTTCACCCTGCTTTATCAACATAATAAATCAAAATGGCAAGTCCAGCTTTTCTTGGCCACTCTGTCTGTCCGTCTGTCTGCCTGTCAGCCCGTCTGCCCAACTGACTGTCACTCATCAATTTTGAAAATTATTAAAAATTTAAATGGAATACCAAAATGCACTCAACAACAGGAATAAATTCATATATAAGCTCTGTTTCTGTCCCTCTTTCGACTCTCTGTCTGTGTGTGAGTGTTTTTATGCCTCTGTGGTCCAGTGTATGTATGTGTGTATGTTTGTGTTTTTGTATTTTGTATTTTGTGTCAAGCTTGTCAAACATGTTGCATATGTCCTGTGCCAAGTTGCCAATGCGTATGAATTTTTAATTTTAATTGTTCACCAAATGCGCTCGGCAAAATCTGTTCACATGGATATGCACATGGTCGCACATGGACGATGAGTCCTCAAACGACAGGACACTCGTTTCGTTGCCATAATTCAATACATGTACATTTTATAAGCCCGCCCAGAGATTGGGAGTTAGCCTGTGTAATATCCTGACAGTTTATTGACACAATTGAAGACGCAGCAAGGCAACATACATATAAGTATATATATATATATATATATATATATATATACATATCGTGTATTGGGTAAATCAAAGCCTCTTCTGGCCCTCATAATGCCCACTTAATGACTTTTATTTTATTGACTCCAGGCCATAAGGCGGCAGGAGCAGTTGGACTGCCCCAAAGTAGCAATCGTAGCAGTCGAAGCACTGAGAGTTCTTCATTAGTTGACGCTCAATGCGAACCGCAAAAATCCATAATTATAATGCACCTTACATAACGCTTCATTAAGATAATGATAATGAATACGTGACCGCACAGACAGATACACACCCGAACACACGCACACATACACACTCGCATACTCACGCACATAGGTACAGCGACAGGCACAGTCGCATGTCCTGCTTGGTAATGGCACGCATGAGAATATATGTGTATCGTAGCCATATACATGTGTGCATATCCTCGCGTCTGCCATGTAAACGGGCTGAGCCTGAGTCCGACTCGAGCTCGAGGCCCCCCAACAAATGGCCAGCGGGCAAGTAGAATTAACCACTTACTGCCTTCTCCCACACAACGTCGCCTGCGTGACAGGCCGTGTCGCCTTCTTCTTGTATCCCACTACGCCGCATGAAATGCGGTCGATAATTTACATAAAAAATAATACAAAAGGTGAGCAATTTGCCCCTGGCCGATAAATGACACTGAATTAAATGGACACCAAGTGTGGATTAATCGTGCTAACCAACTTAGAGCAATACAAATTAAAATAAATATTAAAACAAAAAATTTCCGGCTCTATAAACAATGGAACAAGTAAGCAAATTTAAAAGATGTTAAATTAATACAAAAATTAGTGAAATATATTTGTTTATATTATGACACTAGAAAAGCTTTTTCTCGATAAATTAATACTTTATCAAGTCGAACATTATCTTAATCAAATTCTTAAAATGTTTTATTTCTTTTTTAGTAGTGGCAAATAAAAGTTTAAAATAATTACATATTAGTCAATAGCCACAATTTTTAAATATGTAATATTTAATTTCTTATTTGAAAATTATCAAATGGTAAATATATTTCTTCATGTTATATTTCTATACAATTTTTTTATTTAAGTCTAAGTTTAATTGCCACTCAAAAGTTGTTAGCTTCGATCTGTCTTGGACAACGTATTAAAAGCTCTGTATTTTTCCATCTCAAAATATATTGTTTAATTTAAAACTTAAAAGTTAGTAAGGTAAATAATCAAATAACATTTGACCAAGAATAGAACATTAAGTGTTGGAAAGTGTAAAGTTATATGCAAATTCGATAGAATCGATTGGCGGCTTAGTGTTGGAAAATGTTTCTCTGCCTTTTAGTAATACTTAATTGACATTGCCATTACCGAAATAGTCTGTAAGCAAGTGTCATTCAAGCACAAGTTATTAAATGTATGCTTGGAATAGTAATAAATTTCGATCTGATTGCAAGCATATTGTATGCCAAATGGTTCGTCAATGTGGCCCAGGCCTTAGAATTGATGAAACAGTCATAAAAACGGTAATAATGATTATATAACATTAACATTTGGGGTAGGAGTGATAGATGCGTGCTGTGTGGGTGTAAAACGGGGTGGATGGAGACAGGGGCGAACGTTCAAAGTAAACGCAACTCGGGCGTTAAAAGCAAAAGCAATGGAGCCTCAACTTTAACCTTTTGGCAGTCTGGTAGTGGGGCAGACAGTCCTTTTGGCAGTCAGTCTGACGCTTAGGCAGTCAGTCAATCAACCCAAGGACAAAGTGGGCGACAGTCATCAATAAAATATATTGCCAGTAATTTCCAGCACTGGAATAGTTACATTGGGTGGGGGGGGTGCGTTAGGAGCTCGTTGATAAGTTGTCCCCAGCATAATTAATTCACTTGCATGATAATCAAAAAATCATTTGATTAATGCTCGCTTCTTGAACGAAGTGCAAACAATCGTTGCTTGTCCTGCCACATGTTTGTCTACGACGCACGAGCTGGAGAGGGGTATTAACAAGGGTTGTGGCTAACGGGATTTGGGGCTAGAGTTGAACTTGTTGTGGAATGCGATATGGGACGAAAAGGGACAGACCGAAAACCCAATTGCAAATGAGTTTTATGTTAAGAGCTAATTTGGGTTAATGCCGTAAAATGTGGCGCAGTTAAATAAACGCTAGCCCACACACTCAGCTCAGTATACTCCTGCCTAAGTGTGAAAAGTTGCTGCTGCCTGCGACAGCTTTTTAACATGTGCTTCGAGGTATGCTACATAAAGTTGCACAATATGCTCAGCAGCCACAGGGCAGCACTTGCACACACACACACGCATCTCTAAAAGTGTGTGTGTGTGTGTGTGTGTGTGTGCGAGTGAGTGGCTTGTCTTGTGCGTCTTGCTGCTAAGAACCGTAGCATACTTTAGTGCTTTGTTTTTTGTCCGCCAACATTTTATTATTTGTGACTAAGTTTGCTGCTTTCTACTCTGTCTCCCTCTCTCTCTCTGTATCTTCACTGTAGTCTCCGTCTCGACTTGATGCCCTGGTTTTATATTTAAATAAGTTACAAATGCTAACTTGACACAGATTTTGCCACTGCCTCAACAATGCGTCGCATTGTCAAAACTTGCAGTAGAACAAAGAGAAGGAAGTTGAGCCTTCTTTCATAAGTTAACTTGTTTTTTCTCTACTCTACTCTCTGTTAGTTATATTATTAATTAAGTTTAACTATTAAACAATAACAAAGTGTTCAAATCTTTAGTTATTTATTCTTTATTTTCACTTTTCAGCATATAGTTGACTTAAATTCTGCAGTCTTATTACAATAAAATGCCATTTAGAATTCTCTAATGAGCTAAGCAGAAAGCCAAATTCGAGGACGAAAGACAATCAAATCAGTCACTGCTGTTGTAGCGTGAGTTAGACAGAGCTAGAGACTATGCAAAGAGAATTGCAAAAAATTCATTCAAAAATCACCTGCATTTGAATACTCTTAGAATTAAAAGTGCAGTTTCAATATGAATGCTCTTATAAATAAATATTTCATATTATATTTATATACAAAGAAATGCTGACCTAAAATAAAACCTTACTTTTATGCAAAACATTGAATTATTTTAAATTATTATATAAATAATATACATAAATTATTATTATTTATTTATTTATAAGATTAAATTTAATTTAAGATCAGAATTCGATCCGAATAAAGAACGCGAGTCTAATAGTCCAGGTATACTTTAATTGACTTTAATCAATTATATTTTTGTCAAGTCTCTATTAAAAGAAAAAGCTTTTTTCGAAAAGGCATTCAATTGTTTTGTTTATATTGTAGCTTTAAGCGCAGTGGAGTGTCGCTTACCTTGGCGTGGCTCAGCCCTCTGGCTCACTTCGCTCTTACCGTGGGACTGCTCTGGCAAATATTGACAAAACATTTGCGCTGCTTTGCCCGTTGCCGAGTTGCCGAGCTGCTGAGCTGCAACGCTCCATTTGCTTATCTTAAATTACAAATCAGTCAATACCAAATTGAATGCAAACAGAAACACAGAGGTAAAAGGGCGATTCGATTTGATTCGACTCGACTCGATTTCGACTGCAGCTCGGGGGAGCAATTCAGTTGAGGCGCACAAGTGTTGAAATTCGAATGCGAATTGATAGCGAGCTAGCTGCAGCTGGCATTACACATCAGCTTGTGAGAGGGCGGCAGGCGGCAGGCGGCAGGCGACTGGCGGCACGCGAGCATTCACTTTGAGCACATTTTGAAGGGACATCGCTCTATCCCATCCAACTGCATCTGCGATTAAGGCATTTAGATATCGGTTAGGCTATCAACTGCGCATACTTAAAGACAAATATCGATCTCAGAAATTTGAAGAGTGGTGCTAAAAATGGAGCTTACATTTCCGAACAGCATATAAGGATTGCAATAGCTGAAGTCCAGTAAAGCTGTACTACTGAAATATAATTTCAATTCTAAAATTTACAGTTCAGTTCAAAATAATTATATAATTACTATAAGTAAATTTTAAATTAATAAATTTTAAAGATGCTGGCAAAATTATGCAAATACTAAAATAAAAGGATAGTTTGCTGAAAAATAAAGCAAGCCCATCATTTAAAAGGAAATAGACGTTCCAACCTTAATATATGTAATACCTCTAACATCAATCAAATTCAAAATGCAAAACAAAGCAAAGATGTTCTGCACAAGGGTCAGAAGGATCCCCAGAGTGGCTGAACTCATTGGGAGCCTCACCTGTAGATACGTGGACAGACTGATGACACATCGAAACCAACTTGCAATTCAATTGCAGAAGAGGACTGAAGAGAGTAGACCCTCTGGATCGCAGAGGAATGCGAAACAGAAAAGTTTAGATGAAGAAAAAAAAAGTAAGATGTTAAGGTTTATAGCAGCATGCGCTATAGAGTCATAAGACAGTAATCTCTTTTTAACAGATCCTCTGATCCCGTCCGATCTGCGTTTATAAATATACAACCTAGTTTGTACCTGTCCTAAACTTTTAAGAATTTTAATTTAATTTTCGGTTTTGCACTTTCTCAATCAAATGGTATATTTGTTAAAAAATAACAAATAATAATAAAAGTAAAACAAACAAAAAAGAAGAAAGTTCGTCAGCAACGCTCCAGTGAATCAGTGGACTCAAACCAACATATACTTGACAAAGAGTGTCACCTCTACCGACGCCACCTCTGCCACTTTATGAAAATCCTATCACCGCCAGACTCCGAACCTGGGACTTTTAGCCGCCGTGCACCGCTTCTAACAACATCGCCACTTAACAAATCCGAAATTAAACTAGCAGCTGATAATTCAAATACAATTCAATCAGTTTAAGCAGTTTCGATATACGAGAAGGAACGCATTTTACGCATGTGTGCACATGTATAAGAAAACTGCATAGCGGTGCTGGCCACGTGCTTTTGCCAACTGTCAAAACGCATTGTTTAATAACTTTTGTGTTGCTGTACAGATTTTAATGAATTTTCAGCATTTTATCTAGATATTCTATTAAATGCTTGTCAATTTAGTAAATGTGCCAACTCATTCACATATGGGATATATTTGTATATTTTATATTAAATTTACAGAACTTGGTCAAATTTGGAGCCGGTATCCAAAATATAAAAAAATCAAAATTGTATAAGATATAAGCGAATCTAAGTGCAAAAAGTGGACACTCTAGCTCCAAAGATGTATGAGACAGAATTTTGTAACTGCATTTAAATAATCGATAACATTAAAACGGCAATAGATATAGATTTTTAGAAACAAACTCAATCTGCGCGTAGACAGGGAGCTACAATCAAAATTCAAGTCTGTAGCTCCTATAGGTTCTGAGATCAACGCGTTCATACATACGGACAGGCGGATGGACAGACAGACGGATAGACGGACAAGGCTAAATCGAATCAGCTCGTCGTCCTGATCAATAATATATACACTTTATGGGGTCTGACACGCCTCTTTCTGCCTGTTACATACATTTGACACTAACAAAACCATTATACCCTGATTTAACATTTTCAATGGGTTCAGAGTATAAAAAAAAATTAGAAAATCCGACCTCACCGCACCTGGAGTCGAACTACATCTACCCACACCGTCATTGCGTGTGTGAAAAAAAAAACATTAAAAAAGTTTTGATATCGTCGGGATTTGAACCTGGGTCTGCACGGTGAGGCTCGCCCCGCTCCTATCAACACCGCCACTTCACTTCTTGAACAATAAGTAGCAAATCCGAAACTAGAGTCGCAGCTAAGAAATTTAGCAAAATTCAATCAGTGTGACTTTTGAAGCAAAAATGTGTTCAGAGTATAAAAATATATACACATATATGTATATGTACATATATACAAATACATAAAAATACGATAACAATGCATTTAAATATCGGTCAAGGCTATGAGCTGACGTTCAGAGCATTTGTTCAGCTCAACTGGCAGTTCAACCAAGACATTTTTAATAAGTTGCTGAAATACTATTTTATTTTTACGAATAAGGCTTGACAAATCACGCCAACCCATAATTATATACATATACATTTTTCGTTGCCTACTTGTTGGGGCATACCTTAAAAATCATAAATTCAATTAGCTTTAGCTCCCCTTACGGCCCTTACGGCAATTATTTAAATGCCTTGCGATTTGAGCAACTCAGCTGACATATGCCAGATGGATATACGCAGATTATAAGCCATACAGATATATACATATATCTAAATATATATATATAGACTATATATATATATATATATATATATTTAGATATATATATTTATATTTATATACATAATATGTATATATTTGGACATGTTTAGCAGCCAAACCTCGCTGGCACACGAAATGTGCTTAGTAATAAAAGTAAAACGCAGAGTGCCTAAACATTTCTCTTTGCTCGCTCCCAATCTCTCGCTCTCCCGCTCGCTCTCTCTCTCTCTCTCTCTATCTTTCTGCGTGACATGCTTCATTACATTAGATGACATGGCGAACGGCGACTGTTTCTGAAAAATGCCTAACTGCCTGTGTATGTGTATGTGTATGTGGGCTGTGTGCCACGCCCACGTCAGCCGTGTGACAATGACGCAGCATAACATTTTATTTTTTTTATACTCGTTCACAAGTGAAAAGAGTCTTTTTATCCATCTTTCGTCTGTATGAAAGAAAAGTATTTTCTGCCTTTAAAGTTGGATTTGAAATTTCGAGTATTCGTTTTAAAATAAAGTAAATAAAAAAAATATATATTTTTTTGGAAGATAAACATTCCATGTTAGAAGAAGAAATAGTTATATGGTGTAACTATCTGACATAAAATTTAACGGGTTATTTGATAGATAATTTGCCAAGACCCGGGCAAAGCAGTTCTTGAGGGTGGTGGCGTCTGAGCGCCTGATCGAATGTCAAGATTTATTGGATAGGCCCACTGGGGGTGTCTCTAATTGGGCGATCTCCAAAGGATAGAGATACAAACGTCAGTATTATAGTTTCGGTCATAAGGTATAATACTGTTGATCTCTTTTTCAGTTAAACCCATAGCTACAACATAAATTATATGGTCCACGCACTGTTTACTGTCAACCCCACTGTCAAAACTGATTTTGTAATAAATCGAGCTGTGCTTAGGTCGTGAGCGAGTGTTTTCCAGTCGGGTGCACCCAACTGCAACGGTCTTACTTATGTTTTTTTTTGGGCACTCGCCCAGAAGCCACTCGGCATGCGGCATGTGGCATGTGGCATGAGAATGACTAACTGCCAGCGGCGACAACCACGCACTTTTCCCAGCCACCCCCAACGATCTACACACAACAGAAAGAGAAAGATAAAGAGAAAGAGAGACAATGCGGTCTCATTTTTAATTCATGAAATGTTTGCTACCAACAAAAAATTACACTTAATGTCAACTTGGCAGCAAAAGCAAAGGCGAAGGTAAACCAAACAGCGCCAGAGACACCTACCCCAAAATAATTGTCACTTAGCGAGGGTAAGCGGCATATGCATATATAATATATATCCTTATATATATAGGTATATATATATATATGCGAAGGCATGCGTATGATTATGCAAGGACATAAGACAAGACTAACTAAGCATGTACAAACATATGCGTGTTTATATACACACATACTGATATATACCAGGACCACATTATAAGATATTTATGGAATGACATCCATACAACTACATATGCAAGCAAATTGATTGACTGACTGACTGAGTGACTGAGTGTCTCCTGATTGACAGCTGGCGAGCTGACCAAGCTGTTGTCCTTCCCAAAGTCTCAGTCGATTTTTAATTGGCGCATTTAACTGAATTTTTAATGTAGCACGCCCCAAACCGCCCGCTTGAAAAGTTTGCATATGAACAGCTGTTTAGACCTCTAAGACGATAATAACAATAATAATGATGATGTCGTTGCCGATGATGATGAAGATATGGACAGCTGTAGGGCTTCACTAAGCGCATTAGGAAACTAAGTTGGGCAGTAAGCATATGGAAACAGGGTCGCAGGGCCCTTAAATTAAGCATTGCATAACTCAAGTATTCAGGTATCAGCATTTTCACTACAATTCTACAGTTGCATTATAAATATATAATCATTGACATGTGTAAAGCAGTGACAGCAAAGTTATAATTAAACCGAGTTAACAACTCGTCAGAACTGAATTAATGAATGCATAATACAGTTGTGTCAAATGAGGTGGGCGTGGCCTGCTTTAACAGATTGTGTAAATACGGATGATATTTTCCATATGAGCTAAGATACAAGTACATAAATATTCTGAAGTTTACCTTACTTCAGCTATTATTAGGTAATTGACTTAGAAGAGTTTGCAGCAGAAGAGCTTACTTTAAAGGCATTTAAGGTGTACCCAAGCAATGAGCAATGTCAACTCTAATATTTACTTCCTATTTGAATATTTCATCGAATGTCTTACTTACTACAGAATCATTATTTTACCAATGTCTGCTGGGCAGAGAAGAGAATTTAATGTAAAATAAGGCAACTAACAATAAGATTTAAATTGAAAAATAAAATATTTTCAATAGAATAAAATACGTTTTTTGAGCTCGCGATCACAAGCCCCCTTCCTCAGACCTGTCAGCGGTGCTGAGTGGCATATACGCAAAACTGAATCAGCAAATTTAAACGTACTCTTGGTGGGAGAGTACTGCCAAGTGCTCCCACCCTAAAGAAGAAGACGCAAACAACCCTTCACACTTACGATTTCGATTCATTCAATTTTCATCGTAATATTCAAAGAATCCGCCACTTCGGCTAAATCTTTCGTCTACGGAAACACAGAAGTCTAGTTTTACATTTCATCATAAAATACTTTAGTACAAATCGCTACATAGCAACAGCAAACATGAAAAGCATTTTCAAATGCAAATTATAAATAAAGTTTAATTTATTAAAAAAAAGCTCATGACCATTCGGTATACAAATATTAAAATAATTATATTATATTATTGATACACAATATCTCTGTATTGGACATATTTGCTTTAAATAAATAAATAAACAAATACCTAGTAGCTTACTTGAAAATACTTTCTTTTTATACCCTGAACCCATTAAAAATGGGAAATCAGGGTATAATGTATAAAGTATATACTTGTATAATATATTCTTGATCAGCTCGACAAACTGAGTCGATATAGCCATGTCCGTCTGTCCGTCCGTCCGTCCGTCCGTCCGTCCGTCCGTCCGTCCGTGTGAACGCAGCGATCTCGTAAGCCACAAAAGCTAGAGATCTGAAATATATACTCGTGTATACCCTACGCAGTACGAGTTTATCTTTTTATACCCTGAACCCATTGAAAATGGGAAATCAGGGTATAATGTTTTTGTGAAAATGTATGTAACAGGCAGAAGGAGACATGGCAGACCCCATAAAGTATATATATTCTTGATCAGCTCGACAAACTGAGTCGATATAGCCATGTCCGTCTGTCCGTCCGTCCGTCCGTCCGTCCGTCCGTCCGTCCGTCCGTGTGAACGCAGTGATCTCGCAAACCACAAAAGCTAGAGATCTGAGAATCTTCAAATGTATACTCGTGTATATCCTACGCAGTACGAGTTTATCATATTTTTCGATAACTCATCCCATTTCCTTATTATCGATAAAATCCGTTAACTTTTCTTTGTTTATGAATACCGTTATAGCTATAGATTTCAGATTTACTGTGTGTATCCGTGTAATGAATACAAACATTTTGCAATTTTTGGATTTTCGAATCCACGCCCCCTTCCCTCAAAATTTAAAAAAAAAAGTATTTAAAATACTAGAGATTTGTGCTTTGGCAAATACATACATATAAATGTCATTAGTACGCCTTAGAAGTTTGGTTACGAAAGTCCAAGCGCCCAAGCGCAGTAGCAGAGCAAGTGCTTGTGCGTGCGTGTGCATGTGTGTGCGTATATGTGTTGTTTGTGTATATGTATATATAAAAGAAGCGTAAAATGATTTGAATATCGCATCTTCGCAGGGTTCAGGGTATCTCTTAGTCGAGCAGTCTCGACTAGAGCACTCTTACTTGTTTTCTTTTGATATAACATTAACATTTTTTTTATTGGATTTAATTTTCACAAGAAAACTTTAAAACCTCTTTTTGGAAAAACATGACAATTATAAAGTGTATGTGTTCAATGTTATAACATATGAGTAAGTGAAGACTGGTGTGGGCTTGAGGAATGAAGGTCAAATGAAGATGAAAATTATGTGCGTGAGCGTGGTTTAGGTGAAGGAAGTGTACGGTCTGGCAGATGTTCAAGTTGGGCTCATTTAAGTCTGTATGTGGAAGAAGTAAAGTATCAAAGGTAATGAAAATATTTGAATAATTTAAAATTTAAGCTCCACATATCGGCAGTTTAGTCGATTGCTCCACATCGAACATGAAAGAAAGTAAATTATTACCAAAAACTATCTGTTAGCTTGCAATAATATAATAGCGCGCCTGCCTGGCGGTGTGTATTGTTATCGTCAAGCTAAAAATCCTTCAAGTCAAGAATTTACACTTGATTTCTGGCGCATCGTGGCCTATTCGTACCACAGACTTAATTGACCTAAAATTATATACAACTTGTGATAAACAAAGTAGCCGACTACAAGAGGCAACTAAAAAATCTATTCGAACTGCCTTTCGAAGCAAGGCACAAGGGGAATAGTTCGAGTATTATTGATATGCCTAAAAAGCAAGCATCGTGGCAATCTCTCCAAATAGAACCCGTCCTCTAGCAGCTGTGGTGGTTTACTCATTTCTCCACTGCGTTGAGTATTTATTGTATTAGTGATTCTTATCACTTAAATTTAAAAAATGGTACTCAGTTTTACAATAAGTTCATCATGTAAATGAAAACTAAATCTTTTGTATGGAATAAAATTTGAACTTATGAATACAATTTGAGAAACCATTTCTTGAAGACAGATAATATATTTGTAAAACAATCGAAAATGTAAGAGGAACACGTTACAGTGCTTTTGTCGGGGATGCCCGACTACACGATGACTCAGCCCTGCGTCGAACTGTTTTTTCAATCGTTCAATGCTTCTCGCACACATGTAAACAACAAATTACGCACTTCAAATTACCTAACTACTTCTTGAGCCTTTTCATGCAGCTATCGACTCACTTCTGATGACATCATATTTGTGCCTTGTTTCGAATTGCCCCAAAGTATGTACTAAAAGCGCTCACGTAACTAAAAGTTAAGAATAACAAGAGAGGCTTAAGGGTAACAGAGCGAAAGATAGAGACAGATAGAGAGATAGAGAGAGGAGAGTGAGATCGTAAGCAACAAAAACAATTTGCATGAAATTGCGACTACGTGCAAAATTTGCTTCACCCACTAAGTGGCTAGAGAAAAGTTGGCATCGCGTAGAGGGCGTGGCACCCTCCCTGTGTGTGTGTTAACCAAAGCGCATTTTAGCCATCATTAGAAGACACCTGAAAAATATGCAGCCAACAAAAATAAAAGTGGGAAACTATGGCCAAAGTGGCTTGCCCAAAAGCGAGAAAGCCAAAGGCACAGCTGCTGCTGGTGCTGGTGCTGCTGCTGTTAGCCAATTTGCTGCGTATCGTCGTGTGGCAACGGGCAGTGGATTATGCCACGGGCCCGCAGCGAAATGGGCCAAGGTATTCGCAGCAGCAAAGTGTGTTAAATTTTTTATGCTGTGCTGCAAATTGAAGGCAGCTGCAGATGGACTTTAAAAGGGCAGGCGCCGTGGCTAACAGCGCAAAAAGCAACAACAGTTTGTCAGCATTATGCAAAAATTTGTAATGCCCCAACTATTGCCACAGCCAGCCCCGCCACATTGTAGTTGCTGCTGTGCAGTCACCTGTGAAAGTTGCTTCCTTCTGGTCGATTTTTTAAATAGAGTCGCTTTGTTTTGACGCCTGGCGTGGCAGCCGCTGCCGCTCGCTCAGTGCCCGAAGTGCTCATTGAAAATTGAATGTAATTTAATGGCCAAAGTTAAACGCACACATACAGTCCCATACTCACACTCACACTCACGCACACGCTCTGACCCGGCTTCTGCTGTTGTGAAAACGCGCAATTGCTTTGGATTTTCGCAGGCGATAATCATAAAAATGAACATTTCCATAGCGCGACAGTTACAAACGTGGTTTGAGTGTATGCAACAAACACACATGACAACACACACGCACACCGTTGCCTGTGACACGCAGACACATGCTGGCTTATTGATTTTGTACGCAGCTTTCCCCACTTACAGGTTTGCAGGCTGAAATACCTTCGACTTGTAATTAGAGTGTCCTAAAACTGAACTTTATTTCTATGATAATAAGTAGCTTGGAAAATATGTTAATTACAGCTACCCAATTACATACATGTATTTATATCTGCTTGACAGTCACAGAAGTAATGGAAATACAGAAGCTATTCTTACTGCAATGAAATGTGGAAACCATAGAAGAAGTCGCATCCGATCCCATTTAACAGGGTTCATTTGTGTGTCTCTCTATCAAGATCTGTTTCCTCAATCTTAAACTTGGCTTACTACAACTTATCATAAATTTTAAATATGCATTTGTTTATTTTATTAGACCAACCTCAAATTAAAATTTATATAAAGTTTATACGCTCAACGGGGACGTTTTCTATATCTTCTATAGTTTTACAGCAATATTAGACGAGTGGGGGCTATTTCTTCTATAGAATGATATAGATATATAGATATAACTATATCATTTTTTTATAGCCTGAGAGATGGGATCACTAAGATGTTCAGTTAGAGTTAACATTTGACAGCTATAAGGTCTGCCCACCTGTACAATCAAAATATATACTTTTTTTATTTTTATTTTCTATTCATATTAAATTATACAATATTATATGTCATAATTTCAGAGTTGAGACTTTATTGTCTTTTCTGCTATGATCAATTAATTTGTATGACATGTACTGGAGTTTCGAAAAAATATATAATGGAGAACAATTTTATTGCAAAGAGAACCCTTAAATCCCATCAAAAACTTCGATTCGAGGACTGCGGATGGTTGTGCCGTACTGCAACTTCCATGTTCGCTTTGTGTCAATTGATTTTTAGTAAATTTCTACATTTATTCATCCATCTTGTTTCATTCATGTGGCAATCATGTCGTCGAGCGGGCTATGGATTAAATATACTTCTTACGAGCAATCTTAAGTAAACAAATTTAGACAAATCTAACAGAAAGTTGCACTTTTCTTTATATTTTCAAATGGTATTTTGACATTTCTAATATCCAAGACACTTATATATTCTTCTACTTACCTCTTTTTATGGTATTTTCTGTTTGAAGTTCTGTGATCTCTAGTCGAACAGTTTTACCATTAATCTTTTCTGTCTTTTTATGTAATATTTGGTCCTCGATTTCGATTTTTATAAAGTAAACAAATTTTCCGGTATCATAAGTAAGTTTCTATGTTGATATGTTTCGCGATAATAACTCTTCCTCAGTTCCTTGACTCAACTTGATATGTTTAGTGATATTTGTTTAGCCTACTCTATTTATATGTCTTGTATATAACACTTTATGTTGATGTAAAATTGATAACGAATATTTGTTTGACTCTCGTTTAAAACTTAAAGTGTTTTTTGTATACTGGTTAATAATTATTTATAATGTATTTAGATGAATCGGTAAATACGCTACGTTTACTCTTTGCAAGAGTGTTGATATGTATGCGATTTTAAGCACGATTTCCGTTAGTTAAACTACATTAATCCAAATAATTTTGAGTTTGCTTTAATTTGTCAAAAGTTTTTCATTTGATAAACTTTTAGACGTACTACATGATATGCATTGTTTGAGTTTTAGTTTTAAGAGTTTTTTATTTTTGACGTTTTAACATTTTCGTGGCGTGTTTACATTCGTGTTTTCATTGAGTTTCGCTTTAGCTTTCAATGTTTTGTTTTCAAATAATGGCGTCCACACGGGATCCACAATTGTGTTTTAGAGTTTTCTCTTTGCTGCGCGCTCTCTTACTCTCTTTGTATTAATCAAAATAAACTTTTTTGTTACAGCTAACGCAGTAATGCTCCGGCTCCGGCTCCGGCTTTGGCTTTGGCTTTAGCTTTGGCTTTGGCTTTGCTTTTCCAATTTCTTCTCTCGTATCCACCCACTTACTGTGCTTACTGCGCCGCACTATCCTTGCTCTGTCTGTCTTTCTCTCTCTCTCTCTCTCTCTCTCTCTCTCTCTCTCTCTCTTCTCTGTCCACCCACACACACGCACACACTCAGCCTTTCAGGCGGCAACGGCAGCGGCGGCAATTTTTCGTTTTATTCCTTTTGCGCCCAAGTTTTTGCAATTCCCTTTTATGTCCACATTCGCTGTCATAGAACGCAGCTCAGCGAGCCAAATATTAAGGAAAACACATAAGAGCAAACGCACTTTAAAGTTGATTTTTGAGACTCTGTTCACGCACAATTCGCACCGTCTTTCGGCAGTTTCTTTTGTTGTTTCCTTTTGGCTTCTTGCAATTTCGCTCGCTCGCTTTCGTGCGCTGCCCCCTTGGCCGCTGCCGTTGGCCGCCTCAAATACAAATTATACAATCGAAGCCAATAACTTGCGGCATTCAATGCGCTTTGATTATTTTCTATTTCATTCACTCGCGCTGCTTGCCGCAAAATTTCAACGAGATTTCTTTGAAATTTTCCCGAGTAGCGCTGTTTCGCTGCGCGATTTATTGCACAATTGGTTAGTTTTTTTTTTCGATTTGGTCGTTACGAATTCGCTGCTGTTCGCTCCGTGTGGCAGAGTTGAAGTGTTGTCGTTTACTCACGAGCTGCTGGACGCTGCCTGCGATGCCAAGCCATGAATTTTTCATAAATCCTTATTAGAGATTTTTCGCCCCCGTCTCGTTGAGATTGCTGCGCGCTCAGCAGCCGCAGCAGCAGCAGCAGCAGCCCGCGTTGAGAGAGCGCGGCGCCCGTTGCGTTCGACGAATGGGCGGAGAGGGTGATGCGAGAGAGCAAGAGAAAGCTTTTGAAGAGCGCGCAAGGAGTTTGCCTCGAGACTTTTCTTGGCGAATGATGCATAAAACATATCTCGGAAAAATTCTTGATTTTTTCTTTATTTTTATGGGGGGCTGGGCTGTTGTGCCTGCCTCTGGGGGTTGGTTGGGGACTTGGGGTGGCTTTAACTGTTTATTTTATGCTCTTTGCATTTACGCAACCTTCTTCATTGCCTGCTGCTTCGCATCACAGTTTGACATTTGCTTTTACTGCTGCGCTCTTCTGAGCGTTGGTAAGCGCAGGCGCCTACATACAATAAGCACCCATAGAGGGCGCCATCTCAGTGTCGGTTGTTGTATTGGCTAAGACAGTAATAGCAAATGAATTCTATGTTAATTAGCTAAGCTCTGAACCAATACATGCGTGAGTGTTGCAAAACAAACAAATTAAGTCTCATGTAGTTTGGCGAGTACAATTTTTAATAATTCCATTTTAAATATTAAAATGACAGAATTATTATTTCATGATGTATATATTACATAAATATTAGCTAAAAACCAAATTTACGACCTTATTACTGTTGGACTCCTCTATTGATTTTCCAAAAATATATACCAATTGGGGGTGTGGCATATCAGAAAATGGACCTAGTAGCGTTTGGGTCGTGAATGAGTATCTGCAGTCGGTAACGCCCGACTGCAACTTTCTTACTTGTTTTATAAAATACCCAACATCTTTTATATCAAAAATTCCATGAAATTTAAAATTTATATGTACACCCGCTGCTGTATTACAAATGAAACAAAACTAGTATGAAAAATGCCTTACTATGCGATTCTCATTTATTCAAGTTAGGCTTGAAGCATTTCATATCAAAACACCATGCAATGATCTTCTGAAAATGGGTACAGCTAAATAGATTATTGTATTAATTGCTAAATATTCTAGTTTTTTCCGATCGGAAATTATTTGAATAATTTAATTTGTAGTGTCCAGAAATTCCTTGAAGTCTTACACAATTCACGTCACATAAAATCAGATGATGAACGACTGTTTCGACTTCATTCTCGGGCTATACGAAAAGTTCTGAAAGACTCAAGAACTTCAATCCACAGCATCCGTTTGCCTGCCTGATTGCTGTCGCCCCCATCTACGCGACTCTGACATCTGTGGGCTGCGCAGCTGTCCTGCTCTGCTGCTTGGCCTAGCACAAACATTTTTCGTTAAAATGAAAATCAATAAAAAGCTCAATGACGTCAGTTGCGTGTGCACACAATTCAAGCACACCCACAAAACACACACACACACACTCACACACGCATACGCTGTCTGTTTATGCTTAAGATGAATATGGACAGCCCGCTGGCAAATGAGCTGCGTACGAGGCGCACAGGACACCACCCGCAGGATGCCATGGCAGCCGAGCTGTTGCCGAAGACGTTGCACATGAGCCGGCTCAAAAGAATTGAACAGCATTAGCACACATTCAAGTTTCCTCTCGTTGCATTGTGGTGCGCAGGGTAATAATAATACCGCATGACTATTTTGTCTAACTCACACGATGGCTGACGATAAGCAGCCTGATAAGGCCGATAACGAGAAAGTATTTTGAATATCTTCTGGAAGACTCCTTTTTTAAATTTGATATATTTCTTTTTTAAACATTTTTTTTAGTGTTGAATCTATGTCCTTAAAAGTTAGCATCCTAGCCAAACCTTTCGCTATATGCAAGAATATAATAACAATATAACAATATAACAATATAACACTATAACACTATAACACTATAACAATATAACAATATAACAATATAACAATATAACAATATAACAATATAACAATATAACAATATAACAATATAACAATATAACAATATAACAATATAACAATATAACAATATAACAATATAACAATATAACAATATAACAATATAACAATATAACAATATAACAATATAACAATATAACAATATAACAATATAACAATATAACAATATAACAATATAACAATATAACAATATAACAATATAACAATATAACAATATAACAATATAACAATATAACAATATAACAATATAACAATATAACAATATAACAATATAACAATATAACAATATAACAATATAACAATATAACAATATAACAATATAACAATATAACAATATAACAATATAACAATATAACAATATAACAATATAACAATATAACAATATAACAATATAACAATATAACAATATAACAATATAACAATATAACAATATAACAATATAACAATATAACAATATAACAATATAACAATATAACAATATAACACTATAACACTATAACACTATAACACTATAACAATATAACACTATAACACTATAACACTATAACAATATAACAATATAACAATATAACAATATAACAATATAACAATATAACAATATAACAATATAACAATATAACAATATAACAATATAACAATATAACAATATAACAATATAACAATATAACAATATAACAATATAACAATATAACAATATAACAATATAACAATATAACAATATAACAATATAACAATATAACAATATAACAATATAACAATATAACAATATAACAATATAACAATATAACAATATAACAATATAACAATATAACAATATAACAATATAACAATATAACAATATAACAATATAACAATATAACAATATAACAATATAACAATATAACAATATAACAATATAACAATATAACAATATAACAATATAACAATATAACAATATAACAATATAACAATATAACAATATAACAATATAACAATATAACAATATAACAATATAACAATATAACAATATAACAATATAACAATATAACAATATAACAATATAACAATATAACAATATAACAATATAACAATATAACAATATAACAATATAACAATATAACAATATAACAATATAACAATATAACAATATAACAATATAACAATATAACAATATAACAATATAACAATATAACAATATAACAATATAACAATATAACAATATAACAATATAACAATATAACAATATAACAATATAACAATATAACAATATAACAATATAACAATATAACAATATAACAATATAACAATATAACAATATAACAATATAACAATATAACAATATAACAATATAACAATATAACAATATAACAATATAACAATATAACAATATAACAATATAACAATATAACAATATAACAATATAACAATATAACAATATAACAATATAACAATATAACAATATAACAATATAACAATATAACAATATAACAATATAACAATATAACAATATAACAATATAACAATATAACAATATAACAATATAACAGTATAACATTATAAGAGTATAACAATATAACAATGAATCAATTACAGATACAATATTCTCTTATAGGGTGTTTGGCAAAACCCATTCTTTTCAATCGCCTTAAAGGCCTGGCGGGAAACGGTGTTTTTCCAGTTTATCACTATATCTGCTAGTTTGATTCCAATCTGCTCCTCCACTGTATGCAGATTCAGGTCACGATGAAGGGTTGAGCCGCGTAGGTACCAAGGGCAGTTCGTAATTTGTTGCATGACACGATTCTGTAAAACCTGCATTCGTTAATAATTTGATTTTGCAGCTATTCCCCAGATCTGCACACTATAGAGCCAGATCGGCGCGATACAGTCTGCATAGACTGCTCTTTTGGCTCTAAGTGACATGGTGCTCCTTCTGTTAATCAGATACCGTAATTGTTAAATTGTTAGACCACACTTTCTAACCTTAGCTTTCAAGCACGGCCCAAATGTTAGACGCTTATCAAGAATAAAGCCGAGATATTTAGCCTGTGATGTTGCGCCCTCTAACTGTATAGGTGGGATATGATCAGTGAGTGTGTTCATGGTGAAGCAGAGGTGGGTGAACTACTGTGAGTTGACCTTCATATTCCATCTCTTGAACCAAGCTGCCAATGTCCTAAGGTATCCTTGTATTCAATCTGTTGCCTGAGAGAGGCGTTTGGAGCTGTAGTGCAGTGTAATATCGTCCGCATATTTAGCAAGAAGAACTTAATATGATTCTCGCTTGGGGAGGGTAGATCTGCGGTATATATTGAATAGAGCAGCGGATGGACGAATGCTGTTCGCTCTATCGCGACATTTTTTGTTTGGCCCGCCCGAAAGTATGCAACGATAGTTTTCACTTTTATTTTGCTATCTTTTTGAGCGAAATTTTCTATTAATTAACTAATCTATGATTATGTTAGTCTACTACAGGTGACCAACATGTTGGTCAACAACAAGTCATGGTCTGTAAGCTTAGCTTAGCCTCCGAAGTTTTTAACTTTCTATCCGAAAACTCCGTTTTTCTTCTGTTTGCGAATAAGTGGAGAAATTATATAGAGTCAAAAAACAGTGAGCTCCAGGTGTAATATTATATTGTAGTCACCTTTTTATTACAGCTTCATCACGCAATAGAAAACAGCGAAGGCAACACAGCCTCTGTAAACACTCGTGGCAAATGTTGACGCACCGACTGCAGGAAACAAAGAAACCTTGTGGATGCAACTATACTATACTACTATCTGGTGACGAAGCATAGCCGTATCTTTAAAATGCAGAATTCTGTGTGCTTAAAATACTATTGTATAAACAATACAAAAATGTATTATTAATAATCTGAAAAGATCAGCTAAAGCCAGAATAAATACGGAAAATAAATTTGAGCGAAGCAGAGATACTTTGAAAGCCCCAATTTTCACTAATCAACAAAAGATTTTCAAAAATCATTTGGTAAAATTGGGAAATAATTGAAATTCAGAATCACTTTAGAGCACACATTATTGTGAAAGTAAAGAAAGTAAAAGTCAGTTATATATGTCTTTATCACTCTTACATTGTTGTTTAATTGTTTTCCTTTGTAGTTTTTTATCTATTTAATCTGTTCATATTGATTGATTTGAGTTGTTTTCGATTGAAATGGAACCTGACCTGTCCATATATATAAATAAATAGAAAAAAAATGTTTAAAACTAATTATTGGTTCATAATTCTGTGAAGTATGTTAGTTTCGATAGAACTTCAAAAACAAATTTCAAAATCGAAGGAGTTTCACATTGGATCATTAATCAATTCTGAAGCAGCCATCCACACTTGGTGCGAACCTCGAGGATGTATACCATACGCAGTACGAGTTTATCATTTCTTTGTTCGATCACTCATCCCATTTCCTTATTATCGATGAAAGTCGATAATTTCGCTTCGTTTTTTAAGCGGAACTAGAATACCGACCGCTATAGCTATAGCATTCAGATTTCCTGTGTAATGAATACAGACATTTTGTAATTTTTGGATTTTAGTTACCACGCCCCCTTCCCCACATATTTGGAAAAAGCGTATTTCACTACAGACTTGTGCTTTGGCAAATGCATACATACATTCTGTCAAATAAGTACCCGGAAATTGTAAATAAAACACAAACAACTTGTTAAGCATCTAAATTTATTATATCCCCTTCAAAATAGGCCCCTTCTGAGGCGATACACCTCTTCCAACGAACAATCCAATCATCGAAACACTTTTTAAAGCTATTTTTGATTTCTTCAATGCTCTCAAAACGGGCTCCACGAAGTGGTAATTTGAGTTTTGGAAACAGGAAAAAGTCACACGGGGCCATATCTGGAGAGTACGGTGGTTGTTCGATGATATTTGTTGAATTTTTGTTCAAAAACTCGTTCACAATGATCGCTTTGTGCGCTGGTGCATTATCGTGGTGCAAAATCCAACTGTTGTTCCGCCACAAATCTGGTCTTTTGCGACGAACATTCTCTCTCAAACGCCTCATAACGCCAAGGTAATATTCTTTATTGACGGTTTGGCCCTCCGGTAAGAATTCCGAATGAACAACACCACGAATATCGAAGAAAACGGTCAGCATCACCTTGATTTTCGATTTGCTTTGGAGCGGTGTTTTCAGTTTCGGCTCATTTTTGGCGCGCCATTCCGATGATTGTTGACTTGTTTGCATATCGTACTCGAAAACCGAAAACTTGAGTTTTCGACATGGTTGAATCACCAAAGGTTTTTTTCCACATTTCCAACGTTTTGGCACAAGAAATTTCGTTTGAAACACAAAATTTCACACAAACTCTTTGTTCGATATTTTTATCCATAGTAAAAATCGCAACGCACACAAAAGGTTGACTTGTTCCTAATGACGCCGTAATCAAACTAAATGACAAATAGCAATCAAAATTCACAGAATAGTGGCTGACAGTTGTACCACCCTAAGAAAAAAATTGTTTAGAAATATTCTCAAAGAGAAAATTTAAAATGAGAATTTCCGGGAACTTATTTGACAGAATGTATGAATGTCACTATTACGCTGTGAAAGTTACGAAAGTCCATCTAGAAGAAAACTTATTCAACAAATAATAATAATAATATATATATATATATATATATATATATATATATATATATGTGTGTGTGTGTGTGTGTGTGTGTCTGTGAGTGTGTGTGTGAGTGTTTAGCTGTGTGTATTGTTGTTCCATTTTGTGACTTCTATATATAACGAATTCATACTTGGAATTATAAGTAGACGTTCGAATATGAATAATGTTCTAAATATATAAGTATATATAAAAGAAGCGTAAAGTAATTGGAATATCGGATGTTCAGGGTTCAGGGTTCAGGGTATCTCCTAGTCGAGCAGTCTCGACTAGAGCACTCTTGCTTGTTTCTATTTGCAATCGATTATTCAAACGCAGTTGGTTAAACAAATGTCCATTCAATTGTGGATAGATACATATTGTTGTCTATTTTAAAATGGAGCGTGCAGTAAACATAATGAATCTTATTTGTTATAACATCAGCTGTTTTAAATAAATATAAACAAATACACAAAAACAAAACAACTTAAAATAGAAATTCAAAATAATTTAATGTAGATAAAATCTTTAGGAATTTGGGATCATGTTGCGTATAAAATGTGGTTGTCCGACGTAAGAAAAATATACAAATGTCCTTTAATTTCTGAAAATAAAACTAACTCAAAAATGAGCTGGTTAATAAATTAGGTCTGCTTAAAGTACAAGCAGACTCTTGATTTCATAACGAGATTTCTCTTTAATACTCTATAATTCCATCAATGCAGTTTGAAAGCTCTAACTTGATTTTGATCACAATATGTAGGTGAAATAGATAACGAGGTGATGTTTTACGTCAAGTTTTTATTAAATCTTGTTATATTGCCAAATTTCTGTCAAAAGATTAACATTTTTATTTAAATATCAAACAAAAAATACGAATTTTTATTCGATTAAATCTGTTTTCTCGTTTATTTTCGCATATATCCAAAGTTTATTACAATCGGTGCTCTTCCTCGAAACCATTTTCCACGCCATCTCGACGATTCAGTTGTTGTGACGCAACTAGAATCTGCTGCATTAGATGGATCTGCACACTCTGTTGGGGTACAAGCGGTAGGATCTACACATGCCCCATTGCTGCCTCTAATCAAGCAAATGGCCAAAATGGCAAAGCCAAATATCAGTGTTTGGGCTCTCATCTTGTCGAATCGATTTGAGTGGCCTGACATCTTTCTTTTATAGCGTTTGTCAAGTGCGTCACTGCTCATATTCAAACGCAGTTGGTTAAACAAATGCGCATTCAATATTAAATAAATACAAATGCCTTATCGTAAAATATAGTACAGTTTATTTGTTATCTAATCAACTGTTTAATCAAAAATATATCTAGTTAATATATAAATAAAATATATATTATACAAATAATGTATATAAAATGAATTCTTATAATTCCATGCAAGTGAGTATATATTTAAAATATAAATACAATTTCATTAGCCAAGGATATAATCGACTAATTTCAGTAGGATCTATAATGTATTATTTGCCAATTCAAAATTTAAAAGTAGAAATAATTTTAAGAGCGGAAGAAAGTTTGGTTTGATACAACTATGAAAGTTTCAAGTATAAGATATAATTTTGTAATACAGAAAATCGAATTATAACAAGTATGTCAAGTAGTCTCGACTATGAGAACCCTAGCTAAACCCTAGCTAATTTTCCAATTACTCTACTAATTTAACTAATTTTCTGAGCATAATATTGGGAACCTATTGAAAATAGGATATGAAGGTATGATGGTTTAGGCGTGGCAGACCCCATAAAGTCCGTCCGTCCATATGTCTGTATGTATGAATGCGTTTATCTCAAGAACTATAAGAGGTAGAAATTTAAAATTTTTTTTCACGCAGATCTAGTTTGCTTCAAATAAACGAAAACTATTTCTGTTTCAATGTAATCGATTAAAAATGGTTTCAAACTGCAGTTAATGAAATGTATCTCATACATTTTTGGAGCAAAAGTTTCTTATTTTGCATTAAGCTTAATGTATATTTTAAAAAATCTAGAAAAAAATTTACAAAACTTCTTTAAATTAAAATTCAGTTTCAAATTTTCACTAAATTGATAAATAATCAATAGAATATGATCTATATATTATATGGTAAAAGTTCCATTGAAACCCGTTAAGTAAGACAGAAGTTATTCAATAGAACGTTATGTCAATATGCACAAACACGTGGCAAGCAGCGTCAAGCGTACCTATTTTCCCTATATGTGAGCACACATACATTCAAATGAGTCGATTTGTTTATAATCAACGAAACGCAATTGCAAATGAATTGTGTTTGAATGGAATACTGTAGCGTCGATGATAGAGTTTATTCATGCAGCCGATTAATTGAAGATTCGATGAGTGACGATGGCGACTGTTGTTTCGTGGTAGACACTAGTTCTATTTGATTGGGAAGGTGTTAGTTCGAATCATGCTTGGAACATTTTTGCATAATCTTACACTTTTCAATACGTAAATATATACATATTTACAAGTATATGCGAGCGAGTACAAGTGTAACTGCGTGTGTCTTGCGTATCTGCAGAAGGTTCCTTATTTATTTTTAATGGTTTTAAATTTTGGGTGTATCATGCGAATTGATTGATTAGAAGAAAAAAATAATTTGAACTGTCAGTTCTTATCAATATTCCTATTAATATTCACTTGATTTTTATACGAGATTTGTGCTAATTATTCTTGAACTTCGCAGAAGCGAAAATGGGCCAAATGAATAAAAATCTGTAATACGAACATATTTAACTATTCTTCCACGTTTATCTTTTAGAAAATGTTCAATTCTATCAAATTTATCATCTTATTATTCAATATCAAACTAAAAACAATTATGTATACGAAATCATTTTTTCATTTATTGCAGTTCACTTAAAATTTTTTCGCATATATCCAAAGTTTATAACAATCGGTGCTCTTCCTCGAAACCATTTGCCACGCCATCTCGACGATTCAGTTGTTGTGACGCAACTAGGATCTGCTGCATTAGATGGATCTGCACACTCTACTGGGGTACAAGCGGCAGCATCTGCACATGCCCCATTGCTGCCTCTAATCAAGCAAATGGCCAAAATGGCAAAGCCAAATATCAGTGTTTGGGTTCTCATCTCGTCGAATCGATTTGAGTGGTCTGAAATCTTCCTTTTATAGCGATTGCGCATGCCAAGTTTATTTGCATTTCAGTATTCCAACGCAGTTGGTTACACAACAAGGCGTTAAGTTTTAGATTAATAAAGATTGTAGTTTAATTTAAAACAAAGCGTTAGGAAAACAGTTAAGAGAACAAAGCCTTATTTGATATCTAACCAGCTGTTTTACCAATATAAATAAAAATTTTTAAAATATGTATAGGTTTATGATGCGAAGCAGGCGTGTTTAAACTAAAGTAATATGCTTACTCTTTCATTTACAAATCGTCTGTCTATCTCTGTAAACGCACTGATCTCCGAGTGTTTTACAGATGGGTACATATCTTAAATCTATAATATATATTCGTGGGTACCGTACAGAGGAAAAGCTGATCAGCCCTTTCGAAATTGAATGGAACCAATGCTAAAATCTAGTAGGTAAAAGAATAATAAAATATGAACTACTACTAAAATTGATCTAGGTTTAGTGTATATATTTTGGATCAGGACGACTGAAGCGATTACGTAAGTTACACAAGCTAAAGGTTTTTGTTAGGTATTCCTATATGCCATACGTATCATTTTATTCTTCAATACGTATCATTTTATAACTTCCATTCAATGTTATCGATCAAAATCGAGAATTCTCTTTGGTTTTCCCAGCGTAACTTGATAACCACAAAACTTGAAGATTTGCAATTTACTTTGCAGGTTACTGAGCTCACACAGAATTTCGGTACTCTAAGGTATTAGAAGTAGTAGGTACTCCACTCTCCCAAAATGAGACAAAAGCCGTAACATGAACGAAAAAGTTTCCCCCGTAAATCAAGAAATTGAAAAATCAGTTTATTTGAAATAGTGGAGAGTTGAGGATTCGTATAATATAGACAGATATCACTGCCATTATTGTGTTCTTCATTAACTTCGTGCATCAAGAATCAAAGTTTTTCAAGAATTTATTTCCCACACATTGTCGAATGTATGAACGCGATTTCAGAACCTATAAGAACTGGAGACTTGCAATTTTGTAAATTAATTTAAAATAATCGATAATACGCTTCAGCTATTTAATTATATGTATCTCGCACATAGAGCTTGAGCCTCCAAAGTTTGCACTTAGTTGAATATTTGTATTTTGGATACCAGCTCAAAATTCCTGAAATTGAAGTTCACTTGTAAGTATATCCAATATGCGAAAGTGCAGACACTTTTTATCGATTGATAAATGTTAAATAGAATGTGTAGAGCTCATGCTGAAGCCACGTGGCCGGCAGCTCAAAGCATACATTCTCGTAGACTCTAAGAATTCTCAGCTGCTACTTTGGCTTAGATTGGCTGGATGGCGCTCGAGCAGTCAAGTGGCGGTGTTAGTAAAAGCGACGCACGATGACTTACAGTTGCAGGTTCGAAACTCGGAGGTTTCTTCGTTACTTTTTTTTAGACAAATATGCTATTTGATTGTGAAGGTGCGAGTCGAATAAGGGGGAAACATGCTTATAAATTCATAGCTGCGCATACTTAAAAACGCAGATCATTGTGTATGTTCAAACTATGGAGGTTATCTTAGAACGCAGATTGGTCGAGGTACAGGGTATCTCCTAGTGGAGCAGCCCGACTTTATCTTCATTACAACAGGTCTACAATGGAATCATAGATCTACGTACTGTATCAATTTACAGGACAGTTGTTATTAAATTATAAATTATTATTCTCATCTCGACGAATTCATTTGAGTGGCCTGAGCTCCTTCATTTATAGTAATTTTTCTTCTTTCATTCAAACGCAGGTGAATAAACAAGTACGCATTAAATGTTAAATATGTTAAATAAAGATCAGCGATTGTTACAGAACAAAGCTGAAAACAAAGTTTATTTGTTTTCTAAACAATTGTTCTAATAACAAATATAGACAAAGCTATAAAATAAGTAATAGAAAACAGACATATACATCGATTTAAAAGTATATGTGAATGTATTTGAAATATATTCATATGAGTTTAAAACAAGTAAGAGTGGTCTAGTCGAGAGTGCTCGACTAAGAGATACCCTGAACCCTGCGAAGATGCGATATTCAAATCACTTTACGCTTCTTTTATATATACATACAGACAACACATACACACACACATGCACAAGCACGCACAAGCTGTTGCTCAGCTACTGCGCAGTTTACGCAGCGACAGCGCGTGGGCTGCGCTTGGGTTGCAGTATGGGCTATATTATGAAAACTTATTTGTTGAACAGGTTTGCTTTTAGATGGTTTTTTGTAACAATACTTTTACAGCGTAATAATGACATTCATATGTATGTATTTGCCAAAGCACAAGTCTCTAGTATTTGAAATACGTTTTTTTCAAATTTGGGGGATAGAGGGCGTGGTATCCAAAATCCAAAAATTGCAAAATGTTTGTATTCTTTACACGGATATACACAGTAAATCTGAAATCTATAGCTATAACGGTATTAAAAAACGAAGAAAAGTTATCGATTTTCATCGATAATAAGGAAATGGGATGAGTTATCGAAAAATTATAAACTCGTACTGCGTAGGATATACACGAGTATACATTTCAAATTTCAGATCTCTAGCTTTTGTGGTTTGCGAGATCACTGCGTTCACACGGACGGACGGACGGACGGACGGACAGACGGACATGGATATATCGACTCAGTTTGTCGAGCTGATCAAGAATATATATACTTTATGGGGTCTGCCACGACTCCTTCTGCCTGTTACATACATTTAACAAAACCATTATACCCTGATTTCCCATTTTCAATGGGTTCAGGGTATGAAAAGAGCATATAGTCTAAGACCTGAGTAAGTGTGGAAGGAGCTGAAAAATTCCAGCCAACAAAAATTTTATATTCATTTATATAATTTTTTTTATCTTTACATTAGGAAGAGATAGGCGTCGGGGATGGATTATTTTTTTAGTCGTGTGTACTTTAAGGCCCTGAACCCATTGAAAGTAAGTCATAAGTTTATAATGGTTTTGTTAAAATGTATGTAATGCAGAAGTAATTGTGGTAGACCCCATAAATGATCACGACGACGACCTGAGTTGAGATAGCCATGCCCGTCAGTCCGTCTCAGTGTTTGTCCGTCCTTAGCGATATCGTTAGTAAATAAGTGTGTAAATTTTCTAAAGTTCATATACCTAGCTACATTGAATCTAATGTAAGAAACTTATACGGATAGACAGAGTGCAAGCAAAATAGTTAATTAACTTCTTATACATCGCGAAAGAGTAAAAAAATTGATTGACTTGTCAAATTTCTTATGATTATAAAAAATTCATTGGTATAAGCGGGTTTCAACTTTAATAATTCATTGCTCCAAGTGCCCGAGTTGGAGTAACCCTGAAGCCTACATAGAGCTGCTGTTGCACTTTATGATCAACTTCGGTTCTTGATACACGTTTTTAATGAAGAGCGTCGTAATAACGCACCAAATATATGTATGTATTTACCAGCGCTCAGCTAACAGCTATTTAAAATCATTTTTGTTCAGTTTTGGATATGTATCCAAAGTCCGGTAACCATAATAAATTAGGAACCATATACAAATATCGATATTTATCGATAGTAAGGATATATAATAAACTATAGAAATACGATAAGCGCGCACTGCATAAGGCAAAGAATATATATTGCAATGTTCAACTCTATAGTTTCGGTAGTTTATGATATAGCTGAGCTTATACGGACGGAAAGACGACCGACGGGCACGGTTAGACCACGGAAAAAAATGTATTTATTTAAAAAAACAATTAATTTTTTTCTTTATCTGAGAATATTAAAATATTTCTGGTATTCAAATATTGAGAAAATAAAGAGACTCATGAAAACTGGTTTACTTTTAAAAAGTTACGGAAGTTTTAACTGTAAGATAGAGTAAAATACAGCTCCACAACACGAACTTATCTAACCTAGACATTTATTTATACTATTTAATTAAAGTATTAAATACAAATTTGTTATGTTTGAATTTATTTATAAAACACATGATCATATGAACATATGAGAAATGTGCATCAACTTGGCCATCAAGCCCTTAACTTCTGTTATTTTCAATTAGGCACGCAACAGTTGAACGCTGCTGACTGCATAATGCAGTCCACGTTTCAAAAACAGCTCACTGAGATTCTAGCTGTGAGCCTGAAGAACATACGAAATGTCCGCTCAAATAGACAGCTGGAGACGGATGGACAGGAAGCCAACCAATGCACACAGCGAATATAATAGTTTAATTATTACTTTTATTCACATCAGTTTCTTTTCGTTTATTTGCAATTTACTTAAAATTTTTTCGCATATAACCAAAATTAATTACAATCGGAAATTTTCCTCCAAACCACTTGCCACGCCATCTCGATGATTCAGTCGTGTCGTATGTGTATCTGTATGTAGTTGTAGGGACGCAACTAACATCAGCGGCATTTTCAGGAAGCAAACACTCCGTTGGGGTGCAATCATTGGGTACTACACACATGCCATTGCTGCCTCTAATCAAGCCAATGGCCAAAAAAGCAAAGGCAAAGATCAGCGTTTGGGTTCTCATCTCGACGACTTGATTTGAGTGGCCTGAACTTCTCCTTTTATAGCCAAAAATGATTTTTTTTTTTGGTCGAGACGCAGTTGGATAAACAAATGCTCATTAAATATTTGGCCAATAAAGATGACGATTTATTACAGTATAAACAAAATAGTTTATTTGTTTTTAAGCAGCTGTTTTACCGATAAATCTAAATAAAAACATAAAACAAATAAACCAAAATATTCTTATGTATAAATGTGAATTTCTTATCATCTGTTTGTATTTATTTAGTGGGCATACGATCTAAGACAGCTGATGTGTATTTCAAATATATATATATATATATTTATTTATTTTTTTTGCTTAAGTCAAAGATTAGCAAAGGTAAAAGTGCTTTATGACCGGTGTGTTTGCTGCTTACTAACTGAAGTACTAGTTTTTCTTTGGTTGTTTTCCACCTTGGAACCTGGCGTAAGCCAGCTTTAACCTTTGCCTCTAACTGATCACAGCCTTCAGTATTCCTGCGTCCAGGTCCCACTGCGGCGAAACCACAGTCATTTTTCCAGGCATCTGTGTCTCTGTCTCTACTTTGGCTTCACCGATATCCACCTTGCGCAGTTGAAGAAGTGCCAAAAGAAGTCTCAACAAGGTGACTTGACAATATAGCCGTCAGACACTATGTTTAAGAGTAAACTAACCATTTTACGACAGCTTCTACATAGAATAGACTTACGAATAGACTCATGGCAAATGTTGACGCACAGGCAACGGGAAAACGGAGACTCCTAATGGAAGCAACAAACGCAAGCCTACCATTTGGTAGTATGGGCGGACACTTTAAAAGCAGAAGTAAGGCTGAAACATAAGTTACTCAGTTTTTTGGATACCAAGCTCCAAACATCGTAGGCTAAGCTCCATCTGCGGCCCATGAACTGAGCATGTCATCGTTACGCCTCTACGGTGCTTATCAGCTGAAGATCCAAATGGGAAGGTGTTTTGAGGCATCTCCAGCCTTATAATATCGTCTTAGCTGATATGTCAGAAGTATGGTGCTAAGAATGACCATTTAGCACCTGCCTGTGAAGCGTACTCGAGTCTCGTTCCCCCAAGATACTTTTAACCATGCGCATTAAATACCTTAATTTCAGCAAGCTGCAGCAGCTCCTACGACGCGCTGAATTTAATATCCGGCTCGTGGCTTAGTAGAATAACGTCCCCATTCCTTGAAACTGATTCTACGGGTTGAATCACGCCTTTTTGAATATTTTATTATATGAACGCATACCATTTTATCGCTATTGATCTATTCATATAGATACTTGAAATTCGGAATATATACTCGCGTTACCAATCCAAGATCACAAAAATAAAGCTACATCCACGCCAATTGGGGGCATGGCTAATCGGGGAAAATTATATCTGCCCACCAGGGACATGACAAATGGGATCTGACAGTATAATATTATGTACAAATTCTGTTATATTTTGAAAACTATCACTGATAGAGATTTGAAATTTGGAATTTGTGTAAAATCATGAATACAACTCCTATCTAAAAATATATAGTTTTTATATCCATGGCAAAAATCTATATCTTCTAAAGCCTAAGAGCTAAAAGCTTTCAAATTCTATAATTGTGTTGCTGTTGATCTCCTCTACAAAGACTTTACTGTTACTATCCTTCTAGGGATTGGCAAAAAATGATATATATGATAATGATATTATATATCAGGAGGAGCCCTGTTTAATAGTTAGACACTCAACCTTTAACGACTGAGATACTGTTGACCTGTTCTGTTGGCATACCAAAAATTATATATTTATGTATGAGTTATGAGAGCGTGGAAAATCGGAAAAACATATCTTCTAAAGCTTCGGAGCTGGCTAGACCATGAATGAATATTGTGCAGTTTGTAAAGCCCGACTGCACCAGTTTTACTTGCCTATTTGATGGTTGATGTTTTGTGAGCTGATTTGAGGGAAATGAAACCGCAAGACCGACCAGATAGCAAGCACAGGATCGCTATCAGAGAGAATGCGGTGAAATGGAAACAACAATAATAATACGAGCAACAACAACAACATGATACAATATACAAATGAACTTTATGAATATGCAACATCACGTTTGATGTTAATGCTTGGAGGCATGCGGCAGAGACCGAAGGCGAACTGTAAAGTTGTCAAAGATGGAGAGAGAGACAGGGAGACAGACAGAAAGAGAGAAGAGAGAGAGAGAGAGAGAGAGAGAGAGAGAGAGAGAGAAAGAGAGAGCGAGAGAGAGAGGGGAGCACGCATACTCGAACTGACACACACACATTGATACATTTATTGTCGTATTTAGTTTGTAGTAGGTGTTAAAATTGCACATGAAATATGAAAAGGCACTCATAACAGAAGCAGCACACTAACTGTACCCTATCCTGCCCTTCCGCTGGCTCTGTCCACATATTTTAGCATGGCTAATAACTCCCTTGGCCTATTCACCACGACGAGAGCACAGCAAAGAGATAGGACGATAGAGAGCGCGAAAGAGAGAGAGAGGGTGAGGAGGAGAGTGGGAGACATGCTGACGACAATGGCAGCAACTGCTATTCCTGTTCACGCTGTGTCTCTCTCTCTCTCTCTCTCTCTCTCTCTCATTCGCGCTGACTAGTGGGTGGCACTGTGGCGCCGCCTGTCGACTCGACACTTGAAAGCTCAGACGCTGTTGGCTTCAGTTTCAGTTTCAGTCGTTGTCGTGTCGTGATGTCGTTGCCGTCGTCGTCGTTGTTGTAGTCGCAGCAACAGCAGGAGCAGGCAGCAGGCAGCAGCTTCAGCAAGCAGCACCAGCAGCAGCCGCAGTCGCGCTCATTGTACAACAACAAACACAACAACAACAACAACAATAATAATAATAATAACAGTAACAGCAGCTAGTTGATAAAAAAACGTATAAAAGTAATTCATTAACGAAATATTGGCAAAAAAAAAACAAATCGCGCATATGGAATGCACGCAGTCATATAAATATATATATATATATATATATATATATATGTATATATATATATATATATGTATATAGGTTACATATAATTAATTACAAACTTATTGTTTGTTGAGCTAGTGATGAGAAAAAAAACTATCAAACAAGAATAACTGCGCGCAATATGTGTTTAAACTAAAGCAAAATTAATTTTCAGTTACCATTGCCTTTGATACACACATCTCTATATACATATATATGTTTATACATACATACATATATTTTTCGCTTTGTTTCGTGCTTTTTTCTGTACACACAACACGCAACCCGAATCAGCGCCTATCCTCTCTTCCCCTCGGTCCTCCCTCTCCATGCCTGCACCGAAAAACAGACGAAAAAAAACCAAAAACAAAAAAAAACCCCAACCCAATAAGCTCTCCACGTTTTCGTTGTCGTTTTTGTGGCCGTGATCTCGTCGTGTCTTGTCTTTCGCCTCGCCTGCGCCTCAGGACACACACACTGCCATAGACAGACACTTAGTAACTTTACTAACTGTTTTCTAATTAACGACATTTGTCAAATTCAATAAATTCAAAGTAAATAAAAATCAAAGCAGAGCAGTGCGCAAAAATAAGGAAATAAAACTGTAAAGCAATTAAGTGTGTGTGTGTGTGTGTGTGTGTGTGTGTGTGTGCGCGCGTGTGTGTGCGAGTGCGTATTTTGTTGAGTAGAGGCAGCAGTCACTCAGTTTGGTTACTGACTCGCTCGCTGTGATAAGTTCACCACACACAGCAACAACAAATATCCCATGAGCAAAGAGCCAACAACAATGCGCATAGCAAATGTTAACTGTTAACTGGCAAAGCGCAGAGCACAAAAATGTAGGCAGCCCTCTGCTACATACACACACATACACACGAGCACACGCACACACTTAAGTGCCGTCTAATGACAAATTGCTTTGGCCTGTGTGTAAAAAAGGAACTACAACAAGTTGCAGCTGGACATTGGACAGAGAGTGCATCAAGTTGAATGTGCGTGTAGCCTGCTGCTTCTGCCTCTGGTTCCATTGTCCTCTTCGCAAACCAGTATTCACGCAAAATATCCCAGTATTTTTGTGTGCTGCTTGCAGTCAGTGCAACATAATTATATTGTAGCTCTCAGCTTTTGGCTAAGCAGATGGCAGCCGAAGCTCGAGAGGTTCGATTCGCGTGAAATTGGACAAATTTTTAGGTTTAATTATCTATAACAAGAACCTAATGAAAATAAAATCGTAATAATCAATAATTATATCTACCCTTGCAGTTCAAACATTTATAATTCAAGTGCATTCAAAATAGCATCAATTGTGAATTACTCAAATCATTTTACTGTATATACGCTTCGCTTTCCTTTTTAAAAATACCAAATTGCGAAAAACAAAGAAAATCTCTACATCTTCTAATGCAACAACTACTAAGAAATCTATTTAATTTTCTATTGCAAACTAAAAACAACAACAAACAAAATTTAAATTGAAACAACGAATGAACAAACAACGCCGTTTACAACCAAACCACAACTACAACTAAATAATACTAATGACGAATACATGTAAGCGAAACAATTTACAATATTTCTCACACATCCATAGTTATTTAATATAATTGTTTAATTTAAATAATTTTAAAATTTGAACTTTGTGACCATTTCACAAAATAATTTGTGTCATTGACTAAGGTAAAATGTTACCAGTACTAGACCAACAATATGTGGCTTGATTTTAAAAATATTTATAAATATATAATTCGAGTTTTGAAATAGATATAATATAATAGAAAAATAGAAAAAAATTTAAATATATTTATTTCAATTATTCACAGAATCTATGTCTAAATACAATAAAATTCTGAAGTTTGTTCTTTTTTTCGTATTTTATTTTATATTTTATTCATAAATTGAGAATTAAATATATTTTATTATTTTAATATTATTAACTTGTATTATTCTAATTTAAACCGTTTTGTGACTAAATCAAAGCAGCCAAACATAGTCAACAACAACTAGTAAGGCTCTAGTCGGGAGTGCCCATCCAGCAAACTTTGCTTACATGCAGAAAAACACACACAGTTACATATGTACACGGTCACATATATGAACATACATATGTACTTAATCATAAAAAAGTGTCAACTTAATATATAGTTTGTGGGGTGGGGCACGCCTTCTTCTGCCGGCTACATACATTTTAACAAAGCCATGATACTCTGAATTCCCATATTCAATGGTATCAAGGACAGCAACAAAACAAGAACACCAACAATAACAACAATGCAAACAATGGCTAAGAGATTGCCACTAAAGCAGCAAAAACAATTGAGAAGCAAAATCTCGTTGTTGGCTTTGTTGCTCTTTACTGGCCAATGATATGGATGGGTGGTGGCTTGAGGCTGGCCTGCATAGATGGGCGGTAAATTTAATTAAAAGTTAAACTTGTTAAGCAACAGGGACGAGCAACAGCAGCAGCAGCAGTAGCAACAACAACAACTACAAAAACAAGAGCACCAATAACGTCAACAGTAGCAACAGGCAGTCATTGAATCGATTTTACTTTCAGTTTACTCGGCTGTCCGCTTAAATTGGCAAACGTCACGAGTCTGAAACAACAATCACAAATGACAGCTGCAAACAAGGGGAAAGAAAACCAGCACGAATTGCAGATACCCTTTGATCAAGAAAATAGAGGAAAATAAACTTTTCATTTCGTAATTAATAATTAACAATTTATAAATATTTCTCTTATCAAGATACGAATATCTATAATACATCTTGCGATATTTGCCTTTCTGATTGCTAATCAATGATATAACAATAATAAGTCAGCCTTAGCCCTAAGCTGATCAATATTTTCATCTGATTGCTAAGTATCTATCTTGAACCAGGAAAGGCAATAAATGCACACACATTTAGAAAACTTTAAAGGATATTAAACAAAACAATACATTCTTTTGCAATTTTTTTTAATATATCTTCTTTTTTCTTCATTTTCTTATATACTTATACACTTATACATCAGGACGTCCTTCGCGTTCTCCGTTAAAGTGGAAGATTATCTATATCACTCAAGCTATAGTCCTACTGTTTTCTGTTTGACCCTGTTTTATTCTTCTTAAATGAAAGCAAAACTTGGTTTTGCACAATTTCAGCGATTTCGTGCTCAAAATTGGTCAAAAACTCAACTATCCCAATATTTTTAATCTTAATATTTCCAATTATAGCTTACGACGAAGTAATTTTTTGTTAATTTATAGTATTTTTGGCTCTTTCTAATTTCTAAATAATTTAATTATTTTAATTTACTTTGATGAAGAGAACAGAGAATAGATTTCACTTGCCAAGACAAACAATTAGCTTCTTGTAGTCGTTTCTGTCTGACTGCTGACATTTGACAGACGCTGTATATACCCTGTTAATGCCGCCTACTCGAAGGGGCGTTGTCAGCGGTCATCCACTCGGTTGCCCTGACAAATGACTCTGATGACGACACACGACGTGGGCCGTTGCAAGAGCGACGCAGATAGCGGGCGTACGGACGTCATAAATGTTTGACAATACACACGCGTCGTATGAGTAATAGAAAATCACCCATACGCCCCCTTCTCCCGGCCAACGCCAGTGGCTGCCTTCCTTAGCTGCTCAGTTGCTCAGTTGCTCAGTTCAGAGCTGTGTGTGGGCGAAGCTTGTTAAAATTATTGAGTCAACTGACAGCAATTGTTCTTGTTCTTGTCGTTCTTGTTGTTCTTGTTGTTGTGGTTGCTTATGGGTTCAATGGGTGCATAAAATTGCTTTTTGTGTCCCTATGTCATCGTGCGCTTTTTGACATTTGCACAACATTTACAATGTCAGTTCTCAAGTGCCTGGCATCAGCTCTGTCTCTCTCTCTCCCTCTCTCTCTCTCTCTCTCTCTTTCTGCCTCTATCTGTTTCGCTCTTTTTGTTTGGCGAACTTTCTCGATATATTGTCGCCGTTATGCCATACCCCGCCCCGCAGTTAATGTCCGTCTATTGTAATTGACAAGTTTTGTTCATAAATATATATATATATTTTTTTGTTGTCCTCATACTCCTATGTCGTTGCCGTTGTCGTTGTAATTGTTTAACGTATTTGTTTTCAGCTAATTGTATGGAAATTGTGCGCGCCATTGTAAAAGTTGCACAGGAAGCGAATGGGGCGATTGCCTTTGTCCTGTTCATTCCCCAGTCTCTATATCTCTCTCATTCTCTCTCACTCTCCTGTTATTTGGCTTAGTTTTTCATGATACTCTGCCCCATTTCACAAATGACTGCGGTGTGACCAGCTGTGGCGTTGCAGCAAGCAAAAAACATGACCGAAGCAAAACAAAAGTTGCCAGCAAAAAAAATGTTTCCTACTTTTTGGGGACTTGAATATGAAAAATTATAATTACATGCACGCAAACAGCAGTAACCTGATTGCAACTGAAATGGGCCATTAGCTGCGAGTTCAACAGAACTTTCTGTGCCAGACAAGCGTCAAACAACAACAACAGCAACAACAATGAGGGCTACAAAGTGGCCAAGTCATTGGCTCTTTTATTGTTTTGGCTTTGGCTTTGAGCCGCAAAGGCAACTTGGCCACGTTTTCTTTTAGCTGTATATGCCAAGAAAAAACTAAGCATATACACATACATACACACACATACACACTTAAAGCGAGTGCATTGCCCCCGTTGTCGTTCCAAAATGATGCCATGAAAACATCTGCATAAATTTGAAATCGCAGCGGGAGATGACGTCACGAGACGTCACTGAAACAGAAAAACAAGTTAAAGTCAAAATATATATTTTATATAGTAGAAATTTACATTTTCGTTGATAGTTGGCCAACTGTGCGAACCTGATAAATGACCTGAACGAAAACCCAGTACCCCGGTAGTAGTTGGTCAGCCAAGCAAACGGCAACAGTTGCCCTCTCACATTCATACCTTTAAAGGATATATGAAATTAGTTTTAAGTGCAAAAGGAAAATGCATTTCAGTTGACTTGAAACAAGTTGCCTTGAATAAGCAGCAATGTTTCTTCATAGAATAAATACTAATGTTAAAGCTGCGCATTTGGTGGCCATAGCTACATGAAAGCTATGCAAATGGGATTTAATGTATAAATTGTGATTTGGTCGAAGGATAGAAAATAACATATTTATTGTTCAAGGAACTATACTTGCCCAGAGCTGCACCTCACGGCATTTTCTCTCTTACCTGGCATCTCATTTCAAATCCAAATTCAAATGACAAGTGATTTCATTGCAATATACAAGGAGAGCATGATGCAAATGCGATTGTATGCATCCTCTTGCAACTTCGCCTCTACATTGATCTCTTTCAGTTCTCTTGCATACAATGCAGTAATTCAAATGTCTTAACATTTATATATAGTGTTTCGCACTCAGCGCCTGCACACATTGAGGGCTTTTCTCAATTTCTAGCCTACATTATTTAGAAAACTAACATAAGTATGAAAGAAGATACGATTTTACTGCAGATAATATAATAAAGGCATCTATCTCCATTAGTACTTATATTATGATGTTCAGATGAGTCTATATAATTGGTAAATCTTTACATCTGTGGCTCGTATTTACAATACAATGCATGTTCAATGCAGTTCATCAATCAAGATGATGATGATGATTCGTATTTAATTTCCAGCAAGCAAAGTGATGTCTCTTTTTAAAGCTTAGACTTGAAAGCTAGCAGAAAAAATAGCTGAGTTGCTATAAGCTATACCCATCATATTTTCGATTTAACAATTTTTTTCTATTTAAGACTCGTAGGCTAAAATAGAACAAAAAATTTGGTTGATAAAAAAAAAACAAATTTGGTTGATAACACTTAATTTTATTATTCTTCTTTAATATAGTTGCCTTTGAGGGCGACGCAATGATTATAGCAGCTATACTATTGTTCGATACTTTTTCCAAAGTATGAATTGTCTTTAGCCCCTAAATAGGCCTCACTTTCGGCGATTAGCTCTTAATCAACGTTAAATTTCTTTCCAGCGAGCATCTTCCTGAGGTCTCAGAACAGGAAAAAGTCGTTCAGTCTCAAAGTACAAGCCTCTAATTATTACAAAGTTTTCCGTTCTCTGAATTGTGTATCGCAGGCGCTTGTATTTTAAATATATCGATGTATGCAAAAATTAAATGGAGATTAAAACGAAAACTGTTCTCCCATGTGTCTGACAAATATCCAACTAACAGCTAACTAACTTTAATTAATTTAACTATCAGAAATGTGATTTAATCTTCGATTTGCATTTGTAACTGTAATAGAATTTGTCACATTAAATCGCTTTTGATATATCCTCTTGGACTTTTACATTGCAAGAGGAGTTAACCAAACCAACTGATCAAATAATTTGTTACATTTATAAAGCCAATTTGATAATGCGAGCAGAAAATGCAGGATAAAAAGGATATTGAAATATGCTTTCATTGCGGTTGCCGTGGAAAATCACAAAGTACCCTCTCGCAAAAAATGCTGTAATTGATGGAAATGTCAGTCAAATGCGGGGGTGTTAGCTGTGCATCTGGAATGGGTTTATTTCTGAATTCGACAAACTGATATACAATATATATATGTATATATATATATATATATATATATATATATACATATATTGACCTTTGGACAGTGGTGCGGATTTACCCTTTGCTCTAACAGCTGCTCTTGCAATTGCAATTGCTAATTGAAACTGTCAATTAGGAGAGCGAGAAAGAGTAGCATTGAGACTTGTATAGGTACAGACAGAGAGAGAGAGAGAGAGAGAGAGAGAGAGACAGAGAAAGAGAGAGAGAAGGAGAGTGGTTCTATTGTGTTCAGCTGTAAGCAGTTTCAACTATCAGCTGGCTGTGAACTTTCACATTTATCATGCGGGTTCGCACTAGCTCGTTTCTTATGCAGCGGCAACGCGGCGTATGTGTAATATGTGCAACAACCTTGATTAAGAGCAGTATAAAGCGCAGGCCAAGTGACCAGGGGCCACGACTTGACCCTTGTGGCTTATTTCTTTTCATTTTCTTTTGCACTGACTGCACTTTTCATTATTATTATGGTTATTATTATTATTTATAATTCATCCTTGTACCTTTTAGGTCTTACTTGGCTCTGAGGTTGATTTTTATTTATTTACCTCGTTTTCAGCTTTTTGATTGCGTTTTGCTCTACTTGCTTACAAAAACACACACGCACACATACACTGAGAGAAAATACACATACTTATATATATTCACACTATATATATATATATATATATATATATATATATATATATATATATATATATATTGAAGTATATTTATGTATACAATGGGATACTGGGAAATTTTGTTGTGTGTTTTCGTCGCTTTGCCATGCCTGTCCCCCACTTACTTTTTACCATTCTCTCTCTTTCTCTTTCTGTTTTTGTTTTGACTCTCAGAGCGCGCTCTTTTGTGCGCTGTGGTGAATTGTTAAGCCAACTCTCTGTTAAAGCAAATACCACGCACAGGCCATTCGTCCCCCTTTGCTCTCCTCCTGTTAGTTAAAGTTTTCGCCTTTCGTATCTTGCTCGCTTTACATTAAGTGGAAAGCATTTGCCTTTCCAGTTACCTTGCCCCTTTTGAGTGCGTCAACAATTTTGGGCCAATTTTTTAGAAAATCTACCTGCATTTTGATCAATTTGATTTTTTCCAGTCTGGCAACACTGCTAGCTGTCGGCTGGTCCTCTGACCCTTGAGCCAGGGAGTACGATTTACAGATGCTGGGCGCATAAAATAGTATCTTGAGCCCTTGTGCAGACATCAATTTTGCATGAATATTTGTCGCTCTTATTGTCTGTGCTCCAGTTGCTGCTGCTGCTGCTGCTGCTGCTGCATTTACTGCATTTACTGCATTATCAATTCATATGTCCAAGGAGCTAAGCTGCCAGCGACACGAGCGCAACGCAGGCAATAAGCCCCCCAGAAACTGGGTTTTATCTCGCCTCAATGCAGGGCTCAACCGAGATTGGGTCTGGCGATGGGGTATCGGCGATGGCGGATGGGATATGCGTGGAGCCTCGTTGTGTCGTGTCCTGTGTGCTTTCAACTGGGCTTGCTTGCGCCTCTCGGCAAACAAGTGTTCCCGTTGCCACATAAATTGTCACTCGCAGTTTGCAAATATTTGTGCACTTATTCTTAGTGTTATTAAAACGCATTCGCAGACATGTTTTAATAGCTAAGCATCTGAAGAATTACTTATGTAAAGTCTATACATTTTCTATAGATACTTACCGATTGCTTGAATATTAAATAAAATTGCATAAATCAATGCTTGAAGTTTGTTTTTCATTTGGTTTGCTGACAGTTAGCGTTTTTTTAAACCTATACTGAAAGAATTGTAATATTCAAGCTCTGCTTTAAATATTCTTCGTCGATTCTCAGATCTTTCTAACACTGCAGCAAACAGAATAATTGTGATTATATTCCAATCATAGGAATAAGTTGTTATACTAAAATGTTATTGTTATCAAAGTGATGGGATATACTTAAGATCTATCCACAATCGAGATTGAAAGAGTGCTCAGAGTATTGATGTGATTCAAATATTGATTTTACACTTTGAGGTAAAGTTTAACTTTGTGGAAATTCAGCTACCAACACAAATACATCTGTAACGCCAAATACTTTTACCATGCCAAGAAGTGCGGCTCGCCAACTGCCTTGAATAGACCCAAATATTAATTTAATAATTCAAAAAGCAGACCTAAAGGAAATTACAACAATTTTGGTAAAAGTTTACAATCAAATTTATTGTAAGATGCTATTAATGAGTTGCAGTATTAAACTATTAAATGAATAGATTACCAAATGTTAGCTGTTAAATAAAATTAATACAAACGTATTTATATTTTATGGATATGTTCAGTATAATAAATAAATATTTTTTCTAGCTATTCATTTAGCTTACAGTGTGTCATTCACAGTTAATCAAATTTACAATTAAACTTAAATAAGTTTATTTATACTTCATAAAAATATTCACATAAAATATGTATTAAGAATTATAATAAATAAATCTTTTTTTTCACAGTTACAAATAGAAGGTTTTTTCAGTTTTAAGCTATTCTGTTTCGCTTTGCAGCTTTGGTCACCTGTTATCACTTTAAAAATGTCTTATTAAATGCAAGTTTTACTTGATATGTTTCCTACAGTCTTGTCATAAGAGTGAGGCAGCCTTCTCATTTGATATGCTGTATCTTATCTGCATTGCTGATGATGTGCCAGATTTGAAGCCTGACCTGCTCTGTGCTACTCCAAAATATCTACCCCAACTGGGGTCGATATCCTCTCAATATATAAGTTGAAAATCTAAGCTCAGCATTCGCCATTTCTCTCCTTTCCCTCCCTCTCTCTCTTTCTCTCTCTCTCTCTCTCTCTCTCTCTCTCTCTCTCTCTCTCTCTCTCTATTTCTCTATATATGACAGAGTTGTTGGCTATTCTATAAAATTAGTTAATTTTGAAGTACAAAAGCCACATTTCAATCTGCATGCAGGAAACTAAACACTTATGCCCACACACACTTACTCACGACAGACACAGACACAGCTTCACACTTCGGAAATGAGGCGCGTGAAAGGTTCTTGCTGCAGTTGACTTATCTTTCATCTGTGCAAGTGCTTCCCCCAATGAGTTTCCTACTCTTTTATCTCTCTTACTCTCCTTTCTATTTATCTCTTCATCTCTCTCACTCTTTCCGCATTTCATGAGCTGCATATGTTATATATACATATGTATATGTATATCATCTATATATGTGTGTATGTTTCTGTTTGTGCCAGTGCTGCCAACTCAGCCTTTTTTCTGCCAGATCTGGGGATGTTATTAGCTTATTTCCCCAAATTGTTTTCGACCAAGTAACTACATATATTAAAATACAATATGGAATATACCGCTGATATGATTTCTATTGAAGTCTCAAATAAGACAAGAAAATTAAATGTAATAAAATATTGTTTTCAAATGTTTTTTATTTACTAAACCACTACCCTAGCTCAATCCTCCTTTGTTTATTGAATCCTTTTGCCCTATGTAATCCAAGTGATTAAGATGAGATTTCCTGGATTGGTGATGAGGATTAGTCGCAACCTGAAATATAAAAGGCAGACTTGTGGCAGATTCTTTAATTGTGATGTGGAATAGATCTTTCGAATATAAATTTTAATATATGCATTTTAGAACAGCGTAACAGCTTAGCGCTGTTACTTAAATCTCTATATGGTTGGTAAATATTTATTTTATCTTTTAGTGCTTGGTAATAGTCAAGGTAATAAAACTAATAAATACATTTTAGAAAACAAATAAAATTTGTCCTGTTCTCTGAGGTTTTTATAAACTTCGCTTCTGTCTCTTTCCTCGCTTTTTGATGTGCATCTGCTCAGATTTTGTGATAGGTAGGTAGGCAACACTGGCGTGTGGCCTCTTGCAAATATTCGCATTTTGTACGTGCGTCACCGGGTCGACCACAACGAGTAGCTTCCAACCCCATTGCTGCCGCTGCACCTGGTCCCAGCTGTGAGGGAGCGTCTTTCCCTCGCCCTTGCCGTCCATCATATGGGGCTCGTATTGCGAAGCCTGCCCCTGTGGCTTCTTGTTTGCTCTGGCAGTTTGATGGTCATAAATAATTACCGCGCTACACACGTTTGTATTGTGTGACCAATCTGCATGCCCCCACTCTTGCCACGCCCGCGCACGCCCATGCCCATAGTCCTCTAGTGCCACACTCTACAGTCGCAACTCGATGAAATGTTCATTTCTGCTCTGCACATCAAACTGTTTATATTCATATCGTATGATATGAATGAAATGAAATGCGTTTCATTTCGAGTTTCGATTAAATAGCCGACACGTAAAAAACTGTTGCCTACTATTCAGCTGCAAGAAGAATAACATTGTAACTGAAACCCCAATTAAACCCGATTTAAATTGTATTCGCTATATATAACATGTATTCGATATATATAACATTTATATATCCAGTTATTATTGTAAGCTTTTGAGCTGCGAATATAATTCACAGATAATATGTTTAGCAAAAAATCATTTTGTGAATTATTTTTGCAAAACATAGTAATACGAAGATTTTTCAGCTTTATTAACTTAAACTAAAATTATTTATATATATATATATATATATATATATATATAGTGCTGTAGCGTTGGTCATTTTATCTATTCGATTTCTTTTGGTTAAGTCGATTTTTTCTGAATTCGATACAAATTTGAAGTCCTTCTTCCTTTACGTTAGTGGATGAGCCACAGCAGTAGGCTGTACTCAGATGCTTGTAACTCAAGCGATCTCAAGCAGTCTTTAGATAAATACTTATCTAAACTCTTACAAGTGGATTCATTCATTAATTAATAATAAATAATATACCATGGTCTCCCACGGCGTGTAATTGAAGCATAAGGCACACGTGTGTTTTTTTATGTCCCTATACTCGATTGTTTTGACGTTGGGGATGTTCGTAAATTCTGTGTTCATATTTGCACATTAATGCATTCATGTCTTAACGCTAGTCTGTTTTAAAAACATACTTTGTCTGTTAATGTTATTTTAACAGATATGTGACTCAGTTAATGTTATGCGAGACTGCCATGTTTTGCTTGGACTTATTATGTTATACAATTTATGTTTACAATCAATTTAGTTATTAGCAACTTAATTCATTTCTTTCCTTTTCCCCCCTTTCTGTCTCATTCTTTTTGCCTTTTACATGCCTTTGTAGTGCGGGAGAGCTAAAAGTCATCGATGTGCTGTAACAAAACCCCATCATTCATCGACACTTTTTTAACAACGATTACGAAGTCTTCTCCTTCGATTCTGTTTATGTTTCTTTTTATATTCCACAGCTTCTATTGGTACTGGTTTTAAGCTTTCTCGTTCTACAGAACATTGTTCTGCTTCTAGTGCTTCAATTAGTTTATCGAAAATTTCCGCCATTTGTGGTAGTCCAAATAAGCATTTTACTTTCCTACGAATCCGCTTATTTCCAATTTGCTTGAGGCGAGACTGTTCCTATTATTAAATGCTTCAAATTGTACATATCAAATTATTTGGCAGCAAAACAGCTGCTTTTACCTGATATGCATTTCGGTCGCTCTGAAATAATAATAATAATAATAATAATGAAAAGCTTTCTCCTTTTCACTCTCTTTGCAGTGCTGACCACTGATATTGCACAGCATAAATATCACGCGCTAATCGCAAAAATCGCTTATCAAAGATGGCTTCGCTCTACAGATCTCAACAACAAAACAAACATCAACAACAACAACAACATCAGCAGGAACAGCAACAGCAACAACCATTTAAGCAACAGCAGCAAATGCAGAATTCAACACTTCTAATAATAACAACAGCAACAGCAACAGCAACATCCACACAGGCCAGGCAGCGATTCAGATTGCTAGCAAAATGAAACAAAAACAGAATCGAGGCGAAGTTAAAATATTAAATACAAATTTTGCTTTTAATATGAAAGCGACTTAAAAAACGAAAATAGGGAAAGAGAAACTGACCTTGAAAGGTCAAGTGCAGCACACACACACAAACACACACACATACACATCCATACTAACACTATACTAACACACACTCCACCTACATACCCATACACACACTCACACACTCAAGAGCCACAGAGTGAAAGGGAAACTGCAAAAACTGATCTGCATCATTGTGAAACGTTTCAACGAATTTCCAAAAAGTCTACAACACAAAAATAAATAAAATAAAATAAATAAATAAATAAACCAACAAAACCGTCATCTTGAAAAATTCTTAAAAAAATAAAAATATAAAAAATAACAACAAAATAAATCAAATAGTAAAAAAGTAAAATTTAGAAATTTGCTCTGTGATTTTCTATCAGAATGGTTTATTAATAATCCAGATAAATTTAATAATAATTATAATGAATACAAAATATTATATTTATAAATATTGCCTAATTGCATTCAAACCCAAATGTTATTTAAATATATATACATAAAGAGAGAAGCTTTAAAATTACCAAAACCAAAAAAAAAACCAAAACGAAAACAAAACCAAAAAGAAATTTTACAAAGTCGTAAAGTAAATAATTTATTAAAGCAGCGATTTGCTACCTAAATTAGTGCAACTAATATTTAGTTTTTATGTGCGAAACCAACGAAACAAAAGCATAATACACACTGAGCCACTTTGGGAACCAGTTCCAGAAGAACGCCATGGACGAAATGCCAGATTTGTCGCATCTAACGCCGCACGAGCGCATGCAAATTGAAAATGTGCTCATGCGGCAGAAGCAGGAGGAGGAGAAGCAAAATGAGATAATGCGGTAAGTAGATGGGGTAATAGATAACATACATCCGATAATACCATACAGATAACGGATAACAGATAGCGCACACAAGAGATATCAACTCAGACAAATACAGATATCAGATAAAAAATAACAGATAACACAGGTTACACAGGTAACACAGGTAGCACAGATAACAGCCCACATAGAAAGCATATAAAGAAGACAATAAATAAATCAGATACAGAAACAATTTATTCTAAAATCAATTCATTCGATAAATTGTGCAAATCCGTATTCAAAATCTCAATTGAATTGCTGGTTTATAAGGAAACCAAAAATAACTTTTAATCAGGCTCAAATGAAATCGACTTTAATTACAGTTTGTATATTTTGATATACAATTTATATTAGATAAGTTCAAATAGATAAGGAAATAATAAAAACATCACATATGTAGTGGAATAGAAGGCAGTTTGGACTACTGACGTAAAGGGAGAAGCCGTGTACAGATTCGGAGTACAGTGTAATACATAAAAGCTTAGCCATCATTTTCTAAGCCTTCTGAAATCTAACCAAAATTCGCAAACAAATGGATTTTCACAGACGCAAACAGGACGAAGTCGTTACGCTGGAGATGCAAATCAGGCAGCGATCCGAGCAGCAGAAAAAGGCCGGCGTCGAGCTGGATGCCACCTGTCACATATGCCTTAAGACCAAGTTTGCCGATGGCGTTGGCCACATTTGCCATTATTGCAACATACGCTGCTGCGCCCGCTGCGGCGGCAAAGTAACCCTGCGCAGCAACAAGGTAAGTGCAAATACCTCCCCCGCCCTCTCACTCTGCTCTCTCTGCCCCTGCCCCTGCCCCTGCCACTATCCCTGTCTCTATCCCTGTCTCTGTCGCACTGTCCATGGGAGTTGACAGCGTGACACATTTTACAGTTGGCAATTTCAAGAGCCATTAGACGCGGCTGTCACTCGGCGACGTGTGGAGCCAGCGCAATGAGAGGCGAAGTGAAGGCGAAGCAAGACAAGCAGCGGCGAGGCGAGCCGAGGCGAATTCTGCTCATTTTCCAGCCATTGATAAATTGGATGACACTCTGTCGCCAGTTATACTGGCGACGTCCTCTGCTACTGCTGCTGCTGCTCATTGAATCGACGCCATCGCTCATACGCTCCCTTGGCCAGCGTTCGCTTTTACAATTGCCCAAACGCCGCGTGCACCACGCATAAATAATCGCCATCGCGAATGTCGCCGAATGCTTGCCCACATAAAACCCAGCCAATATTTATTGGGCGTTTAGTTTTTTTTTATACGACAATGTTTTTGGGGGTCAATTGGACACTTGATTTTTGACATTGAGAGGCACTAGAGACACGCGCAAGGCTACTGAAATTTAAGCTTAAAATAGCTGACGCCATTAGCTATGGAGGAGGACAAGTACTGAAGTAAATTCAAGTAGCGCAAAGTATACCTTGGATGCGTTTCTAATTGCACTACAACATTTAAAGTACCCGAAGGATTAGCTTTTTAGCTTTTAATATAAGTCTTGCTCTAGCTACCGAGATTTTTCGTGTAGATTTAAGTCAATTCAAACAAATATAAGAATCTTTATGGTTCTTTAATTGAGTTTCTACAATTTGTTCTAAGCTCGAGCAAGCAACTTTGGCATTCATGCTGTCCGCAACTATTTACATATCATAAAGTCAACTTTTCAGAGCTGTCGACGTAAGAATATCTGCACTAATGAAACGATAAATGGTTTCCCCCGCTCGAACCTCAAGAAAAGAGAGAAAACGGAGCGAAGCTAATCAATCGCTTGTTGTTAGACGTATCGCCGGTTGCTAGACTCAACTATAAAAATTCACTAGAAATACTAGAAAATACTTCACTCGAGAAGCTTCAGAAACTTCAGTACCATGAAAACAAATTTATTCCAAATTTTAAATAAAATTTTTATTAAAACTAAGTGATTTTCTTTGAAAGAGAAAGCTTCAACTAGTTGTCATGTAAAGAGCTTACAGCATCTAGTATATCGAGAACTTATAGATTTTTTGACTATATTAAGATTTAAGAAAATGCAATTGCTTTTGGGTGAGGAGTTGGGGTCGCATCCAAGCGCGAACATTTCAGCAGTTGGCACACCATTTCACATTGCATTGCATTTCAATTACACGTTTTTCAATTTTTATTTTAGCCGGTGAGCCGTGACGGGTTGGCTGGCTCTCTATTGCCATGGCGGGTTATCATTTGCTGGCCACGTTGCCAAACGTTTTATTGAAGCTTTGCCAAGATGTCACACACAGAAACACACACACACACGCATACACACACACATACACACACACACACACACACACACACACACACACACACACACACACACACACACACATACACACACAGGTAGAAATGCAACGTTTTTAACCAATTTCGGCACAGAAAGGAACGCGATAGAGAATTTCGATTTCACTTTGGCTCTGTCGGCCATCTCAACTTTGATTGAAATGAGAGGCACGAAATATGAGCGACATGTGAACTAAATGATAGAAATTCTGTTGCCTCTGCTCCATATCGGGCTCCACATCGTCCTCAGGGCTGCTTTCGGTGTCAACGCTATAGTCATATCGTTCCTCAAGCCCATCAAGCTGCTCTAGCTGCTCCTCCTGCTGCTGATGCTCCTCTCGCTCCGCCGCCTCTCCGTCTTCTATCGTATGCCAGCAAAAGTGAAAACTGCAAAAGCCTGCAAAATATTCACCTCTGCCGCGCTCTATATACGTAATCAGGTGGCAGCTGAGAGTGCTCCACAGCTCCCACAGCTCGTTGAAGTAAAAGAGCAGCGTGGTGGGCGTGAAGAAATTATACATATAATTCTCCTCTGGCGGCTGTGACATATTCCACCCAAAAAACAAAAACACTCGAACGCTAAACTTAAAACTAAGTGAATATTATTTGAGTAGCTGCTGACGTAAAATTCTTATTTGATTCTGCTGCTGTTGTAGGTAATCTGGGTGTGTATACTATGCCGCAAGAAACAGGAGCTGTTGTCTAAAACGGGCCAGTGGATTAACAAGACGGCGGTGCAACAAGACGGTTTCATACGGCGCATTGAACCCGATGGCAGCAGCGTAAGTAAACTGAACTTCAAGCTATAAAGTAACCAAGTAGCTCAATCTTTGCTCTTTGCTGTATGGATTTGCAGGACATCTCGCAGCAGGCCATTGTCGATCCACGCGATACGACGGATAAGCGGCCCAAGCTGGAGCGCACGCGCAGTGCTGCCGAGAAGGAGAACCTGCCCATGCAACGGGCAGGCAGCATGCTGCGCCGCCAATATTCGCAGCAGGAGCAGCCAACAAATCGTCGCCTCTCCGCCTCCGACAGCGGCATGGAGCCCCTAAGTCCTGGCCAGCAGCAATTGCAGCAACAGCAGCTACCACAGCGTCAACGTATGCAGCCCATGAATCCGCAGCAGGCGCAACAATATCAAC